>JAJKFI010000052.1:3152366-3193874 GCA_029204185.1 Lerista edwardsae | reverse complement strand
AATAATAATAATAATAATAATAATAATAATAATAATAATAATAATAATAATATTCTTTGGTCATTAGATTGCTCCTTTGACTTTAATTCAAGGCGGTTTACATAGGCAGGCTTTATTTCTCTAAACCCCCAAGGGGTTTTTACAAATTACGAAGAAGTTCTGTCTTTCGAGAACTACAACAACATACAGATGGAACTTTCGTGGTCTAGTCCTTCTTTCTGGCTGCCCGATTGCCTTCCTGCTGGATGATAGACGGTTTCTCTGCTCCCACCAAAGAAACAGGGGGCCCCTTACCCCAAGGAGTAAGGGATCGCCCTGCTGCTTAAAAGGGATCAAAAAAGAGTCCCTCCTTAGGGAACCCCGTATATAGGTGTGTCACGTCGGTCATGGCGGGGCTGCCAGGATCCCCGGCAAGAGCCGGATGCAAGGGCGGCAACAGGGCTTGGCTGTACTTACGGTGCCTCAGAAGGATGCTCCGGACACTGGCTGCTGGTCTGACAAGGCTCTTTAATCGGGTCTGTGCCTTTACACTCATGGAGCTCTGTTGCCCCCCAGGGCTCTTATACAGTCTATAGCAAGTGGTGCCGCGGCTGGCGTGCTCGCAGGTCTGTTCTGGTCCCTCTGTGTGGAGCGGCGGGATCTCGTTCCTCCGTGCCGGGGTTGCTGCCCAGTAGGTCCAGCCAGAGTGCTGCCATTTCCCCCGGCTTGGGTCTCACCACGCTGCCTCCGCTTGCTCCTGGGGCCTTCACCCACGTGGGGGCGGTCAGGACCTTGGCTGGGGTCCTGTCAGAAGGAAGACCCCCTCTGGACCACCTGGCCTCCCTCGACAGAGGCCTCCCCAAGTGTGAGCTTCCAAGCCCGTACAGGTAAGGAGGTTGCGAGCCTCCCTGCCCGTCCTTTCCCCCGGCCAGCCAGCCAGAGACTGTCCTCTCCAGCCCAGCCAGGCTTCCTTTTAAGGCCCAGGCTCCACCTCCAGGCCCTGCCCTTTCCTCCCCATGATCTCCGGAGGCTTGCCTTGAGGCCGTCCCTTGCACTGGTGTAAGGCCTGGGGCTGGCTCCTGCAACTGCCCTCCTGGCCACCGGCCTGGATAAGCCCCGTTCTTCCCTGGGTGCAAGGGCCTCCAGCTGCTCAAGGTTGGTGAAGCCGCCTTGCTTGGCCCCCTTCCCAAGGCCGGGTGTCTCCAGGGACACTGCAAACCCCTTCTGGCAGGGGTCATCCCGTCCTGTCTGGGGCGACAAGGTGTTATTATGTAAATGCCCAAAGTCTCCGAGCAAAGATCGGGGAACTGGAATGTTTGGTGGCTAGGGAAAACATTGATATAGTGGGCATAACGGAAACCTGGTGGAAGAGAGACCGGATTCCTTGACGTGCTGAATGACTGTGCCTTAGAGCAGCTAGTCATGGAGCCCACCAGAGGACAGGTGACTCTGGATTTAATATTGTGTGGTACTTGGGACCTAGTTAGGGATGTAAGTGTTACTGAGCCATTGGGAAACAGTGACCATGCTGCGATTGGTTTTGCCATGCATGTCCAGGAAAGAGTGCAGAGCAAATCTCACAAGAACCCTTGACTTTCGAAGGGCAGATTTCCCTCAGATAAGGAGGCTAGTTAGAAAGAAACTGAAAGGGAAGGTAAAATAGTCCAGTCTCTCCAGGCTGTGTGGAGGCTGTTTAAAATAACAGTAGTAGAGGCCCAGCGGAAGTGTATACCACAAAGAAAGAAGGGCTCGACAAGGTCCAGGAGGGTGCCTGCATGGCTGACAAACAAAAGTTAGAGAAGCTGTAAAGAGCAAGGAAGCTTCTTTCCGTAAATGGAAGTCTTGCCCCAGTGAGGAGAATAAAAAACAACATAAGCTCTGGCAAAAGACAAGTAAGAAGGTGATACGGGAGGCCAAGAAAGAGTTTGAGGAACGCATGGCTAGCAACATAAAGGGGAAAAATAAAAGCTTCTTCAAATATGTTAGAAGCAGGAAACCTGCCAGAGAGGCAGTTGGCCCACTGGATGGTGAGGGAGGGAAAGAGGAGATAAAAGGGGACTTGGAGATTGCAGAGAAATTAAATGAATTCTTTGCATCCGTCTTCATGGCAGAAGAACTTGGGCAGATAACGCAGCCCGAACAGCCCTTCCTAACTAAGGAATTAAATCAGATAATGGTTAATAAAGAAGATGTTTTAGATCAAATTGATAAATTACATATAAATAAGCCACCAGGCCCAGATGGTATACACCCAAGAGTTATTAAGGAACTAAAGAACGAAGTTGCTGACCTCTTAACTAGAGTATGCAACTTGTCCCTTCAAATAGCCACGGTGCCAGAGGATTGGAGGATAGCAAATCTCACGCCAATCTTTTAAAAAGGGAGAAGGGGGGACCCTGGAAACTACAGGCCAGTCAGCCTATCATCTGTTCTGGGTAAGATGGTGGAAAGCCTCATCAAAGATAAAATCCTAAAACACATAGAGGAACAAGTATTGCTGAAGGAAAGTCAGCATGGCTTCTGAAAGGGTAAGTCTTGCCTCAAGAACCTTTTGGAATTCTTTGAAAAGGTCAACAGGCACGTGGATGTGGGTGAACCTGTGGATATCATATATCTGGATTTTCAGAAGGCGTTTGACACAGTCCCCCACCAAAGGCTGCTGAAGAAACTTCAGTCAGGGAATAAGAGGGCAGGTCCTCTTATGGATTCAGAATTGGTTGAGGGCTAGGAAACAGAGAGTGGGGGTCAATGGGCAATTTTCACAATGGAGAGAGGTGAAAAGCGGAGTGCCCCAGGGTTCTGTCTTGGGGCCCATGCTTTTCAACTTGTTCATAAATGACCTGGAGACAGGGATAAGCAGCGAGGTGGCCAAGTTTGCAGATGACACAAAACTTTTCTGGGTGGTGAAGACCAGAAGGGATCTCTCCAAGTTGGGGGAATGGGCAGCAAAATGGCAGATGCTTTTCAACGTAGACAAGTGTAAAGTGATGCACACTGGGGCAAAAAACCAAAACTTCACCTATAGGCTTAAGGGTTCTGAGGTGTCTGCAGTGATGTCATGCACCCACTATGCACCACTACGTGAGTACCAGTTCCTAGAAGTTGAGCTGGCCCCGCCCACTCGAAGCTGGCCCCGTCGGCTGGTTGGATCAGCAGCTGCGCATGCGTACTGCATGCCTGCAGCCATTGCCAGCACTTTCTGTGAGGAGGCAGGAAGGCAGGCAGTGTGGTGGTGGCGGCAGCAGCGGTAGCAGCGGCGGGAGAGGACCGGAGGCGGCAGCAGCGGCAGCAGCGGCAGCAGCAGCAGCAGCGAAGGAGACCCGCGAATAAGGCAGCAAGCGTGAGAAGGTAGGCTGCCTGGGGCTTCCGCTCCCTCCAGCCATGCAGATCCAGCGTCCCAGTTCTTCCTGCAGCCTCCCCCCAGCCCCAGCTCCCATGCGGTCTGTTTTTGGTCGCCCGTTCCCCCTCCTCCTGCTCCTTGCCGGCTGGCCCGGCGCTTCCTGCCACGACATCACTTCTGGCTTATGACGTCACTTCCAGTGGGCGGACCCTGACAAGTGCCAATCAAAAGTGAGTACCTGTTCCTAAATCATTTGGATGACACCGCTGGGTGTCTGTGACAGCTCAAGAGAGAGATCTTGGGGTGCTGGTGGACAATTCAATGAAGGTATCGACCCAGTGTGCGGCAGCAGTTAAGAAGGCCAATTCCATGCTTGGGGTAATTAAAAAAGGGGTTGAGAAGAAAACAGCCAATATTATCATGCCATTGAACAAATAGATGGTAAGGCCACACCCGGAATATTGTGTACAGTTCTGGTTGCCACACCTCAAAAAGGACATAGTGGAGCTGGAAAAGGTGCAGAAGAGAGCGACAAAAATGATTACGGGGCTGGGGTACGTCCCTTATGAAGAAAGACTGTAGCGTTTGGGGCTCTTCAGTCTAGAAAAAAGGCGCCTGAGGGGAGACATGATTGAGACATACAAAATTATGCACGGAAGGGATAGAGTCAATAGAGGGATGTTCTTTTCCCTCTCTCAAAACACCAGAACCAGGGGGCATCTGCTAAAAGTGAGGGTTGGGAGAGTTAAAACAGATAAAAGGAAGTACTTTTTTACCCAGCGGGTAGTTAATCTGTGGAACTCTTTGCCACAGTAGGTGGTGATGGCATCTGGTCTAGATGCCTTTAAGAGGGGTTTGGACGGATTTCTGGAAGAAAAGTCCATTGTGGGCTATAGGCAATGATGGATTGTGCAACCTCCTTACATTAGTAGTAGGCTACTTCAGAGTACCGGGTGCAAGGGAGTGGCAACAGGATGCAAGCATCTTGTTGTCTCATGCCTCCTCCAGGTGCTCCCTGGGGCACCTGGTGGGCCGCTGTGAGATACAGGAAGCTGAACTCGATGGGCCATTGGCCTGATCCAGCAGGGCTCTTCTTATGTTCTTATGCATCACTGCTTTGCGATTTGGGTAGGATTGGGCTCTAGTTGACCTTCAAGTTCTTTTCTGACCTACAGTCCTACTTCCTTTTATCATAATAGCATGTTATCTGTCAAATGGCAGCTTGACCTCTTATAGCCTCCTCCAAAGGTCTGCATTGCACAAAACTTGAGTACCACTTAGCATACAATATCAGCTGCTAATCTGGCTTTGACCAGATGACTTCTCTTTGCCATGTCCAGAGCATGCGCGGGTCAAAGAAAAAGTAAATGAGAATCTGAAATTGGCTTCCCAGAGCTAATTTTGATAGCAATGCTGGATAAGGCAGAAATAATAAAGAAAGCCCTTTATTTCTCCCATGCTTCCAGAACAGCAGGGGCTTGCCTCAGTCATGCCTGTCACACATTCCCTTTGTCACCTGCTTTGCTATACTAATGAGAAGGGCCAGTCATCATTTGTCAATGTCCCTTTCCACCCGCAGTGACTTTTTCCAAATGAAAGTAGAAGTCTTCATTTTGCTTTAAGTTTTGACAAAATATCTGGAATGCGGAAAGCCTTGCAGAATGCAGTGTATGAAGAAAGCAGAAAAACGTTCTGAGTTTGTTCACTGAATTCACATTAGGTCCTTTCCAGACATTCACACAGATACACAAACACACAGACACAGACACCAGATTTTGTCATTAAGCTACATTAGTGCTAGCTTTGTTTCAGTACTATGCTTCAGAGCTATCTCTTAAAAGGGTAAGGGGGGAAATTCATGTTCCACTTTAAAAATAGCAAGAGATGTATACTGTGGCACTGGAGGGCACAGCCTACGAAGACCTAAACAAAAATTAAACAAAACATTCTCCAAATGATGGAGCTTTCCTGCTGCCGAAGGTGCTGCTGTCAGCCAATTTTTGTGTTTTTACAGAGCTACATGAATGCATTTGTACCTGACTGGTACAGCAAAGAATCACTCAACCTCTAAAGAATTAAAAAAATCTTTTTGCAGGCATGGCGAGAGGGTATATCACAAATCACTAATAATGTCACAGGCATTATCCCGTAGATGCCGGTGGCACTCACAAATCTACTTTCTACACTGCACATACTATTGCAAGTGACATGCTACAATTGAGGGTGAGGGAGAGCAGAAATAACATTTTCCAGTGACAAAATATTATCATCTGAGTCTAGGAAAAAGGTAATATTCCAGTGACTGAAGTCCAGCCTCTAGAATTTCTTGCAATGAGGAAGAAGCGTGCATTTACTGTGCTGTAAATACATTGTTTAGAAAGGATTACTCTATCACCTGATTAATGAAACACTCATTTTTCTCACAAAAAGGACCTGTCATGCCTCAAGTTAGGGTGGAGCCCTAAACTTTCCATCATGCCCTTTTTGGAGCATTATAGCACCAACATGCAGGAACTGCATGTCCTTGGGAAAGTAACTGCGGGCGCAATCCTATACTGTGCCGGCCTTGTAAGGCCGACATAGCAGGGCAATATCCTAAGGCCCATTATAAGGCAGCAGCAGCAAAGTGCAGGCCAAGGGGAGGTTTTTCCCTTACACTCGCGTAAGCCCCAATCACCCCTATGGGCCTGGTCGGATCTGCGCCTGCTGTTTTGCAGGCGCAGAGGAACGTGGCGGCCCAAATTGAGGTCGCCATGGCCGGGGATGAGGTTTAGGATTTGGCACTACAGCTGTCCTGCGTCACAACCGCGTCATAACCGCGGTCTCTGCCCACTGTGCCGCCTAGTAACGCTCCCACAACGCCCTCACGGAGACCCTGCGGCGACTGAGTGGCGCCGATGCTCGCCTGGTGCACGGCCGGCTCTGCCACTGCGCCCAAGCGTTGGCGCTGCTGCGAGTGCCAGCCGAGTGCCTTAGCACTGACATGGATGCACTTTATGGCACGTTCGTGACAGCGTCCGGCCGGTGCAAGAGTGCAGCACTAGCGCTAGGGGGGGTTAGGATTGAGCTGTGTCTTTCCTCCCATTCCAGCACAGTGATCTCAATAATGGAGGTAGGTATGCTTAGGATAAGCATGGAAAGGCAATGCCAAGCAGCACTGGGGTGGGTGGAGCATGGCCTGAAATTGCTGCTGCTACATGTGGACGGCATTTGTCACATACATTACATGCTCTTCTGTTGCTATTCAGAAACTCTGTGCAGATGCACCCATAAATTAGCCTGTGTCTACACACCACCATGTCCTGGTAACAGTATATGTGATTTCGGTTTGTAGTACAGCCAGCATGTCATTAACTGGGATTTCATTATTGTTGCTGCTGTTTTAGTTGCTGTTGTTCTAAGTGTTTTTACAGAGGTGTGGTTGTTTCTCCTATATCGGGGTATCAAACATAAGGCCCGCAGGCCAGTTGCTCTTGTCCAGCCCCAGTGATAACTGGGCTGTCTCAATGCCACGCCTCCAGCAGCTCTGCTTCTGCCAAGGCTCTGGGAAGGAGAGATGGAAGGTAAGGAATGCAATGGGGAAGGGGCAGACCAAGAGGGGTGAAAGAGGTGCTGGGAGAGCCCAATTAGCATGTGGGTTGCCCTTTCAGCAGCGCCATCTATGCTATTTAGCCTACCATATGGCTTGAGTGTCACGCCCATGCCCTATACTATTTTTTGTATTGTAGTTTCTTTAATTAACTTTATTATCAATCAATCATATTTATATACCGCTTTTCAACAAAAAGTTCACAAACAAAAAATTATAAAGTTAAATAAAGTTTAACTTTAGTCTAGTCTAGTCTAAATTGTCTAGTCTAGAACAATTTTGTGGAATGCAAGGTTAGAAAAAAACTTGCAGCAGTGCATTGCTTGCTGCTTTCAGTACTCCCCTATCTAATGCATATTTCCTTTTTCAAAGTATGTCTTCAGATGCTGGGTTGTGCTTTGGGAAACAGAGGGTTGAGGTCAAGGGTCCGCACAGTTGGGCAGCTGCACTGGGTCCAGAGCCCTCAGAAGGGCCAATGCTGATCCCTGAGACCACCTCTGTACTCATAATTCCTTTTGTGGTACTGATAGGGCGACTCTCTTGCAAGCCCCACCCAGGTAGAAGAAGGCCCATGGAGAGCAATTTGTTGAGGAACCCTTAATACCTGGAGCCATCCCTTTGTAAATGGATTCAGCCCTGTGAAAAAGGATTGTCTTACATACTGTAAAGAGACTGACTGCTTGTCTGTTACCATCTGAATCAACCTAAAAAAAAGAAGACGATCGCAACACTGTGGTATCTATCATACTTCACGTACCATAGTAAAAACGGCGTGTTCACACAATCACCAAACCAGTGGAGAAGAGTTAGGTGTTAGGCAAGAACAAGATTCATCAATGAAACCGCTGAACTGTCACATTGGGCAGCCCAGCCCTTACTAAATCCCTGGGCGGCGATACAGCAGCACCAGTGCAGGCAGGCTGTACTCCATAGGGGATATTTGGCTGCTGGAGGTCTCCTCAGGGTAAGTGGATATTTGTCACTTTGGCATGGGGTAAATCCCAGCAGCTGCAATGGGTCAGCTCGGAGGTGCACCAGTTATATTACTGGCACAAGTCTGCATTGATCTGAGATGGCAGATCAGGCCCAGAAAGGGATCAGGATATCACCAAACCCACCCACCTCAATTCCTCCCCATTCCACCCTTCTCCAACCTGTTCAACCTCTTCCCTGCCCCCTTCTCCCTCCTACGTGGGCTTACCTCTGCAGGTAGGTATCATTTGATCAGCTGGCATGCGCAGGAAGGCTTCAGCCTTCCTTATGGCATGCCAGCGGCCTGCACTGTCACAAAGTGCTTTATAGTACCCTGCTAACTGGGCAAGAGGCACTTTTCCCAGTGGTGTTCCTCTTATATTTAGCAGGGGGAGAGTAATTGTCCCTGTTCACCCCGCGCAGTCTTTCTATTGGCTGTTGCTAGTGGTGTTTTGCATTTTTTTTAAGATTCTGAGACCTTTTGGGACAGGGAGCCGTGTATTATTATTATTATTATTTGCCTGTAAACCGCTTTGTGTACTTTGGGTTGAAAAGCGGTATATAAATACTATTTGACTGATTGATTGATTGATTGATTGATTGATTGATTGATTGGTAGTGTATAGTGGCCTGCACTGTCACAAAGCACTGCTGACACTTCCTTTAGTTAGGATTGGACTGTATGAAAACTCTCCTCCTGAAACCATGAACAAAAAGAGTTTTGTGGCACTCTAAATAACATTTGTTACTTGAGGACACATAACATTTGTGGACTACAGCACCTCAGCCTTGTCATCAGATGAATAATCCATGAACGCCTATAACACATCTAAAAGGTGCAACAAGACTTTTTGTTATTTTTCACCTGCACTAAACTAACTGCACAACTATCCTCTTGGATTCTGCTTAAGCTACAAAAGGTCTTGGGAAAGGTGCTGCAATCATCATAAAAAGTGTGGCTGTGCCATTTCTAGGACTATTCATTATCTACTTCCATGTGATGCCACTGTAATGAGAAATATAAGCCGACATTTTTGGAAGAATTTTCATGGAGCGTTTAAGAAAGTAGCCCAGTTTTTTAATGAATTGCTCCAGACTGATTAGTAAACATTTCTGGAAGCTGACCACAAGAATCTTTGGAAAGCCTGAACTATGGCCAATGACCAGTGAACTATGCACTGGTCCTTGACCATAGCAACGTAACATCAAACAAGCACAGATACATTTCCACAGGATTGAGGTACAACTCCTAGGCACTCAATATTCAGACTTTCTACATACATTCTACACTAATGCACAGACATTTTAAAACAGATTTGCTCAGATGTTATTCAAATAATGCAACACATCTTGTAATCCAAATACTGTATCCCAAAGCAAAATTAGTTTACACCAAATTGAATCATGGATAATCCCTATCATGCAGTGGCTTCAGGAATGTTATTCCAATTCGAACAAAATCCCCATGCAGTGATGCTGACATGGCTTTCACTGCATCCCACAGGGGATTTTTGGCTGCTGGAGGTCTCCTTGGGGTAAGGGCACACTTGCCCCTTTGTCCCAAGGTAAGCCCCAGTTGCTGCAACAGGTCAATGCAGACTGAGTCAGTAATATTGCAGGTGGATCAGGTCCAGGAAAGGGGTTGGGACTTGGCATGTGTGGCCCCCAAACCCAGTCCCATCACTGCCTACCTCTCCCCATTCCAGCCCCTTTCCTGACCTTCCTCCACCCACTGCGCAAGCTTACCACTGCTGACAGATCTCCACTGATCTGCTGGGGCATGCAGGGAGCCTCCAGTCTTCCTGCCGGTGTGCCAACTGCTTGCACTGCCACAAAGCACTTTATGACACTTTTGCAGCAGCCAGTGCTGGCGGATCATGCATTCCTCCAGCACTTCCTATAATTAGAATGGAAAGGAATCTCTCTGCACCTCTCTGTGTATAAAGGAGAGAGCAGGATATAATGGGCAATACATCACCACATAATTTGTAACACACGAACTATGATTTGAAAAATCTCCCTTCGAAACATTTGACCTGATATTCTGAAATTTTAGCTGTGCAAACACACATGCCTAAGCATAACTATGATGATTCAGGTATAAACCTATATATGGACCACAAAAAATTACTTTCAAAACAATATTTCCAGAAACCACAGCCACAATATTAATTATTATAAAGTCAGTTTTCTGATCAAGATATTCTTAGCTGTCTACTATTGTCTCCTTTGTCACTAAAATCTGCTTCAAGCTTTTTAGTTCAAGGACAATCTCTGAGAGTGGACCAAATGTTTAAAAGTACTTAGCATTTTTTGTTCTCAAATTGTTCTGTGTTTCTGAAATGATTTTAATGCTACCATAGACATAGTGAAAGAAAATGGGTGCTCAGCACTAAATCTGGCCTCAGTGCTGGGCTAGTGCATTCCCTGGCAGCATGTGTACATAAGAATGATTGGCATAAAATCGACAGTTGTTTGGTTGAATGATATTCCCCCTGAACTTCAGCCGACACACATTCACATGAGAGCCATTGGAGGCAACAAGCCAGAGGCACGGTGACCATCTAGACATTGAAACACCCAGTTTGTGGCAGTCAAATGTAGCAGAGACTCCAAAAGATCCTGTTTTCCTTCCCCCTACAAATACCAGCCTACTGGTTGACACAGAGTACATACATCTTAAACAAACACTTGGCTGGGCTGTTTATCTCCACGGCCTTTAAACAAACTTTTTCAAAGGTTTCTGCTGATATGGGAGATTTACTGAAAACCATTCACCCTTCTTAAAAGCCTCTCAGTTTATGCTGCTATGGGTGAAATGAATACCATTTTTGCCTGGAGTTTTCTGTCTTTTGACCACATGTTTATCCTAGGAGCCGCCACAGGCTTTGATAGGAAAGCAACAGGCATGGATCGTTATGAGAAAAAATATAAAACAAACACTGAAACTGGCGGTGCATGTGGGGGTGACTACAGAGTTTAGGTCTAGCTGGTTTTACACACAACATGTCTGCTCTGTAGTAGCCCGTGTCGTAATCCGACAGCTTGCATAATTCCGGCGAAGTTTTTCATCTTGCCGATTAGCTCAGACAGCTCAAGATTCAAATGAAGCATCGATCTGGTATCAAACACAAACCTGGACACAAAACTTGCACTGGTTTAGGTAAAAGTAATTTAACAGTCTATGTATAATAATGACCACTAATAATAACACAGACACACACACACACAAACGCATGCCCAACTCGGCCTGCCATTTTTAGATAGGCTTATGCCAACTGATTTTTCTTTTTCATTCAAAAAAACCCATGTCTTGTGGGGATCGACATCCCTACACAGACTTTATTTGAAGTTTCGCTTAATCTTGTTATTTTGTTGAACTAGGCTGGTATACATTTAACCTCCTGGATTGTTAAACTGACAGAGGAAAGGCCATAGTTCAGTAGTGGATCACATGGTTTGCATGCAGAAGGGCCCCCAGCCTTGCAACCACAAGATCCACATTATATGCTTCAGGGTCTTTTTTTAAATTATTTCATTTCTGCTTACTTCCCTGATGTCCCTCAAAGATCTTGCTACATTCTCCTCAGGAAAGATCAGCCACCAGTTCCTTTCCCAGCCCCAGAGCACAATCCTAACCTGGAGTTAGGCCGGCACAGTTAGGCCAGCAATGTTTGGCTGGCACAAGGGCCACAGTAAAGGAGTCAGGGAAGATGTCAGGACCACTCTCAGAGTCAGGGAAGATGGCGCATGTCTGCGTCCTGGCCTCTTGGACTCCAAGAGTGGTTCCAACATACTTTACAGTGTCCCCTGTGCTGGCCAAACTTTGCTAGCCTAACTTTGCCAGCCTAACTCCAGGTTAGGATTGCGCTCACAGTGTCTGCAAACTGCCTCTTCAAAGGGCAATTTATGCATGTTTACCTCATCTTAGGAACTGGTTTTGTGTTTCACTGCAGGCCTGTCCCATAATTTTAACATGGTCTCTCACAACATAGTACTCTTTGCTGGCATAAATATTTTATGCAGTGGAACTCATTACTTTTTTAAACTATTATTTCAGTGAACTTTTGGTGGCTCAAGAAAGGATAGGTTTTCAATAGCGTGCTTCTGCAGTCACCAATGGACTATGGACTATGCTCTTCCTTTTCTTTGCTTGATTCTCTTTCCTGCATCTTGCCTGTGCTTTATTGCCACACTGCAGCATAAGAGTCTTCCTCCACCCCTTGGTGTTCTTTGCTCATAAAGTGACAATTCTAAATTCTGAGGATGGTGGTAGCAGCAGAATCCTAGAAGGCAATGGTACATACAAAATGAATGGGACTGAAATTCAAGTCTGTTTATGAACAAAAGGTTTATTTGGATGCTCAGCATTTACATGTAATCCGGGAGGAGAGTAAAGGTCAGAAGAGAAAATGCTGGTGTTTGTTTATACAGGAGAGCTTTGTGAACAACATGTTTTTGGTGAGAGTTCAGAAACAGCATCAACCCAGCCCATAAGGGTTGTTCAACCTGTTAGACTCATATACCCTAATGCAGGCAGCCCACAAAAAGCAAACAGCAGCAGAAACATTGTACACATTTTTCTGCCTTTGTGTAAGATGAAATGCACACAAGTAGCTCCACACAAACAATGCCCCCACCCTGATCATCATGATAAAAATGCCCATTAAAATAATGTTTTTTAAAAAAAACTGATACACAATCTTACAAGGTATTGTAAGATCAGGAGATATTTGTCTTTCATGTGTATGTAAATATAATGGTACCTGGAAACGTTAAGGTTTATGAGGCATTATATATTTGAGACGGTATGATTTTGCACGATTATGACACATTTCAATAGAAAACCATTCTGGGGTACCTAAGAACCTTCTTTTTGGCCCAGTGCTAATGAGGGCCTGAGCCTGTGGACCTGCATTCCACTGGTGTGTGTTGGCACAAAAGCACCATAAAGCGCCATAAATCCCAAATGGAATTCTGCTCCCTAGTGATAATGAATAAGGTGCATCTCACCAAAGAAGCAGGAAGCTTCTTTGTTGAAATTCAGGTGAAATTCACCTTTGGTTTTGCACACACACACCCCAAAAAAATAGCACACAGCCCCTTTCTGTCTCTAAGGGCACAATTCTAACCTGGAGTTAGGCCGGCACAAGTCCCTTGTGCCAGCCCAGCAGTGTTGCAAACACACTGTAAAGCCAGAGGTGGTCCGGGCCGGGAGCGCGCCCCATGGCAAGGTGATGAAACCGCACCCCCGGCACGTTGCCCCGCCCCCATGTGTCTCCCCGCCATGCCTCCCTGCGCCCGGAAGAGCTCCATTTCAGAGTGTTCCAGGCGCACAGGAGGGCGGGAGGGCCAAAAAGCACCCGGACTCCACGCAATGGCGCGCGGACTCCACGCAATGGTGCCCCCGGCACCCAGGCGGCTTGCCATCCCTGCACCCCCCCCTGGATCCGCGACTGTGTAAAGCACATTTGGACCACTCTCAGAGACTCCCTGACTCTGAGAGTGGTCCAAACAGGCTTTACAGTACAACTCCCTTTGCTGGCCTAACTGTGCCAACCTAACTCCAGGTTAGGATTGCGCTCTAAGATTGTGCCCTCAAACTGAACACTCACAAAAGGAAAATAGCAAGAGTAAGATCTGCAACTTCCAAGATGGCTGATCCCAGCTTTCTGTGTCCCACCAGGTTGCAACCCACCAAGTGGTCCTGACTCACAGTTTAAGAAACACTGCCCTAAACCATCCGAATTTCACTATTCCCTAAATGTACTTACTTATGTACAATGACATCGTCACATCATACTGTTTTACAACCACTTGAAGTTTCCCGGCCTGCTCTGTGATCTGGTCAGGTGGGCTTGCATGCCCAATTGATTAGCGCGTACCAATCCCAGCAGCTGGGCTGACTAGGACCTATTGTTTGGGAAAATCAGTTGAGGAAGACAGGGATGACATAAAATGCCTTCTGATGGGATGTGAGGTCCTTCTACAATGATGCTACTTTCTTGCTTTCCAATTGAACCTTGCACAGAGGCTTCCTTAAAGGAACATATGGGAGGAGGGAAGGAACAAGACAAGCTCAGTCATCATAAGACGCTTCTTGCTTTCTCTCTGTCAGATGCTTTCTGTAAACACACCCTACCAACTTCCTCTTCATCCTCACATCCATGACATTTAAGCAGGGTTTAACTTCTAAAATGACAGCTGCTGAGACTGAAGTCTTCCTAAAAGTCACTTCTCCTAATCCCCAATGTGTGAGAACTGGTAGTTACTCTGTAGTGAGGGAAGACACTTGATATAGAATCAAATAAACCCCTTTCAGCCAAGGGCAGGAGTTAATATGTGGGGTGAGAGAGGGGGGGAATCATGCCTCTCAACCTTGCCCCAAACTTATATATGTCCAGTGAAACTTGTGCAAAGCGTCTACATGCATACACCCAAAATGCATGGAGGCTACTATATGTGAAGTGTATACGCACAAGTTCTAATGAATGGACAGAGGTCAAGAATGGGACCCCAGTCATCCACTCCCATTAATTTGTTCCTGGAATCAGCACCTGAATTTACTGCTTTGCCCTTCCGCACTGACAAATTGCTAGTGTGCTTTAATAGTACAGGAATGCTTCGGTATCCACTGGGGTTCAATTCCAGACCACCCCGGGGATACCTGAAACTATGGATACTGG
Source organism: Lerista edwardsae (assembly GCA_029204185.1). Classification (NCBI taxonomy): domain Eukaryota; kingdom Metazoa; phylum Chordata; class Lepidosauria; order Squamata; family Scincidae; genus Lerista; species Lerista edwardsae. Next base: position 3,179,308 of record JAJKFI010000052.1, on the reverse strand, counting down.
GGACGCCTTTTTAAAGATACAAAGTTCATCAGGGGTTTGCCGCAACATCAGAGGTTTGCTGCAACTAGGTAAAAAAAGAGATTTCCCCTATCTTTTAAATAGCTTTCCCAGTATCCATGGTATCTGTGGATAATTGAAACTGTGGATACTGAATCAGTGGATCAGGGCATGCCTGTACTTGTACAAGGGTAAAGCACTAAGCATTATGGGAACATGGTGGCACTGCAGGTTAAACCGCTGAGCTGCTGACCGGAAGGTTGGCAATTCAAGACTGCATGACAGAGTGAGCTCCCATCGCTTGTCCCAGTTCCTGCCAACCTAGCAGTTTGAAAGCATGTAAAAATGTGAGTAGATAAATAGGAACCACTTTGGTGGGAAGGTAACGGTATTCCATGCACCTTGGCGTATAGTCAAGCGGGTGGTGGCGTCCCAGCTTCAGAGGGTACGGGAGGAAACGGATTATCTGGACCCATTCCAATCTGTCTTCAGGCCGGGGTTCGGGACGGAGACTGCCTTGGTCGCCTTGGTGGATGACCTGCGCCGGGGGATGGACAGGGGAAGTGCGACCCTGTTAGTCCTGCTGGACCTCTCGGCGGCTTTCGACACCATCGACCATGGTGTCCTTCTGGGTCGGCTGGCCGGGTTGGAGCTTGGGGGCACTGTTTTGAAGTGGTTCTGCTCCTTCCTGGCTGACAGATCCCAGAAGGTGGTGCTGGGGGATGCTTGTTCGGCACCCCGACCTCTTAGGTTTGGGGTGCCGCAAGGTTCCATCTTATCCCCCATGCTGTTTAACATCTACATGAAACCGCTGGGAGAGGTCATCCGGGGGTTTGGAGTGGGGTGCCATCAATATGCTGATGACACCCAACTTTATCTCTCCTTTCCCCCTGATTTTGAGGAGGCGGTTGAGGTTCTGGATCGCTGTCTGGAGGCAGTTGGGGGCTGGATGTGGGCGAACAAGCTGAAATTAAATCCGGATAAGACAGAGGTGCTTTTGGTTCGGAAATCCACAGCTCGGGTATTGGACTATCATCCTGCTCTGAATGGGGTTGCACTTCCTCTGAAGGAGCAGGTTCGCAGCTTGGGGGTTCTCCTGGATCCACAGCTACACCTGGAGTCCCAGGTGGCGGCGGTGGCCAGGGGAGCCTTTGCTCAGCTTCAGCTGATTCGCCAGCTGCGGCCGTACCTGAGCTGTGCGGACCTGGCCACAGTAACCCATGCCCTAATGACATCTAGATTAGATTATTGCAATGCGCTCTACGTGGGGCTGCCTTTGAAGACGGTCCGGAAATTACAACTAGTACAGAATGCGGCAGCTCGGGTGGTTGCTGGGGCATGTCGATTTGACTCTGTCGAGCCGTTGCTCCAGCGGCTACACTGGCTGCCAGTTCTGTTCCGGGCCCAATTCAAGGTGCTAGTTTTGACTTTTAAAGCCCTTTACGGCTCGGGTCCGGGGTGAGGGACCGCCTCCTTCCATATAATCCTACCGGTACTCTTAGATCATCTGGGGGGGCCCTTTTGACTGTGCCGCCACCAGGAGAAGTGAGAGGGGCGGCGGCCAGGAAGAGGGCCTTTTCGGTGGTGGCCCCCCAACTTTGGAATACCCTCCCCTTCGAATTGAGAACAGCCCCCTCTTTGTTAACTTTTCGGTGGGGGCTGAAGACCTTTTTATTTCAAAAAGCTTTTTAACTGTTGACAGGTTGGCTGGCTGGCTGGCTGGTTATATTTTTATACTTTTATATTTTATGATCCACATGGCTTGTTTTAAACTTTGTTGTTTAATTTTTTGTTTTATTGTATTTTAATATTGTTTAAATTGTTTTTAATGTTGTTTTTATATTTTTTATTGTTGTAAATGCCGCCTTGAGTGCAGTGATGTCATTCAGCCGGAACGCCCCGGAACAGCGTTCCGTTTGTTACAATTAGGTGTTCCGTTTGTTACAATTAGGGCTGACTCCACCCACTTCACTCATTGCTGGCTCCTTGTTTTTTTTTTTGCTTCGGGTTTTTGTTTGCTCCTTTTTTTTTTGCTTTGCACTTTGTGTTGGTGTGTGTTTTTTTGCTTTGCACTTCGTGGTTTTTTTTTTTTTTTGTGGCTCCGTTTGTTAATTGGACCAGAAACCGGGGCCATTTCCCGCCCATTTGAATTTCAATTGCAAGCAGAGGCAGATCTAAGGGGGGGGGCAAAGCTCTTAAGTTTTGCAAGAAGCCTTACCTTGCAGTGGAAATCACTCCTCTCCTGTACCGTTTTAGCCAATCCTCACAGGGAACAGTTTTAGCCAATCTTGGCGTTGCTTACTGGCTACAGCAGCAAGGGACAGGAGGGATTTACATCCCCACCAGCCTCTCCTTTAAGTGCTCCTAGAAATGCAGACCTACCTACCTCCTTGCAGGATCACCCCCATCCTCTCCTTTAAGTGCTCCTAGAAACGCAGACCTCTCTCCCCCCTTGCAGGATTGCACCCCAGCCTCTCCGTTAAGTGCTCCTAGAAATGCCTTTCCCTTCACGCTTTCCTCCCCCCCTTTCAGGATCGTCGTGCATTAAGAGATTTTGTGTGAGCACAGAGCTTAGCACTGCTGCACTCCCTTGTAGCCTGCAATTCACTGTATCGCTCTTTGTGGAAGTTGATTTTCTCTGTGTTTGGAACTGTGGTGAGTTCTCTAGAAAAGTGTAAAGGGAAGATGTATATGTAGTTGTTGTTCTTTGTGGGTGTCATGAAATTGTGGTTTCATGTGAACCTGGTTAGTTGGGAGAGAACTACTCAAGTGTAAATGGCTCAGGTGGGGGTGATTAGTTCATTGAGATAAAGTTAAAAGCTTCAGGGAACAGAACCCGTTGGCTGCTCTCAGGGAAGGTTAGCCTCACTATGTAATGTGCTGCAGAAGCCGGTTGTAGTCAGTCAGTAAGGTAAAAATCCTATAGGATTTTTTTTTGTTTCTGTCCTTTGAGTTCCTCTCAGTTAAGTTATAAACAAAGGGGTTGATTATTGTCATTTTAATAATATTCAGGTTTAATGGTACAGAGCCTCAGTAGTTTAATTTATAACTCTTAATATATGTCAATAAAATTGGGTTTTTTACTTCTGTTATTTGGCTTTCTTTTAAGAGGGTTTTTTGCCCAGGAGCTCCCTTTGTTGTGTTGAGCCTGGGCTGGTGGCAGTGGCAGCTACACCTGGGAAAGGGAGTTACACCCCCCCCCATCAGTGGGTTAACTAGGTTTCCTCCCACAAGGTTTGTTGCTTTTATTGCTGGAATCTTAAATGATGTGGGTACTACTTTAAAGCAGCATTATTTGTCATAGTGAAGCAGAAGATTTCTCCTGTCTCTCTTGAGAAGCAAGAAAGTTCTTGTGAATATGAGACATATTCTGTGACCATTCTATAGTAGGTCTACTAAAAAGACACGCAGCACCCTGTTGGTCTGAATGGCATCAAATGAAGCTTGAACTTGGGATACTGTGGACTAGTAACTTGCGAAGTGATGTAAATCTAAGTAGGAATCATAGTTCAGTATGATGGTATCTGTGAATTAAGCTATTATTAAAGGCTGGTTTCCCCTCCTGCCAACTCTAAAGTTTGCACAGTGTTGATTACCCAGAGCAGTTATTTACAGGTGATAATTATTATTAATTGGGCATGATCCAGTGTAATTTAAGTGCTTTTACATTGCATTGAGTAGTCAAACATGTGCTTAACTCTCCCTCCAGTTGAAATCCCTAAGACATAAAGACTGATCTAAACTGTTTACTCAGAAGTCAGCCCCATTATTTTCAGTTGGATCTTCCAAAAAGACAGGCTTATACTTGCAGACTTATGCATGTATTGCTGAATGGCTTACTCTTTAGAAAGTGTGTTTAGAATTGCAGCCTTGAGAACTATTGGCTGAATTCTGTCCATAATTGTAAAGATTATCCTATTTTCCTGTGTCATTGCATTCCTCCTACCTCCAAATCACTGACAGTATGATGGGTTTAGAAGACCTTGTGTACATTCTGAGACCTCTTTAGAGTATGGTCAGGCACACGCAGCCCAAAAGGATTAGATTGGGAAGAGCTGACTTCCCCCTTCTCAGGCCTTCTTAACATGCTCTGAGAATGATTTGGAATACTTTAGGAATTGTTGGGTCTGCTTCACATGCTCTCAAGCCTTCTTAACATGCTCAGAGGGTGATCTGGAATACTTTGGGAATTGTTGGGTATGCTTAAAGTCATCTGATGCCCTCTTAACATGCTCTGAGAGTGATCTGGAATACTTTGGGAATTGTTGGGTCTGCTTGATGACCTCACTTCCTTCCATGACCTCACTTCCGGCTTATGATGTCACTTCCGGTGGGCGGACCCTGACAAGTGCCAATCAAAAGTGAGTTCCTGTTCCTAAATCATTTGAATGACACCACTGCTTGAGTGCCTTCGGGCAATAGGCAGGGTATAAATTCAATAAATAATAATAATAATAATAATAGTCATGCTGGCCACCTGACCATGGAAACTTGTCCTTGGACAAACACTGGCTCTTCGGCTTAGAAACGGAGATGAGCACCACCCCCTATAGTCAATCACAACTAGACCATTCGGTCGTGGGGAAACCTTTTACCTTTTTAAAGCACTAAAGGCCCATGGGAAATGCCAGAGTATGTCCATGTATGCCAGCAGAGACAGCCCCGCTGGCACAGAAGCCCCTCTACAAACACCAACACAACAGCCAGAGAGCAACATGGCACCATTAACAGAGTGTAGGCTGGTCGCTAGTGCAATCCTGCCACTGGAGAGGCTGCAACAGGGAAAAGAGTGGGGCAGAATGGGGGTAGGATGTGATGGAGTCAGTGGACTATGAATCTCAAACCCCCTTCCCAAGATGAACATGCCCCCCCCACAACTGCAAAGCACTATGCTAGCAATACAGGTTTTTACAATGACTTGGGTTTTATTGAGCACCTTACAAAATGAATTTGCTGGCACTGGTGTAGCTAAGCTATTTGCTGCCCAGTGCAAAGAAGATTTTGTAGCACCCTCCTCCCCGGTATGGCTGGAAGATAGTAAAAACTAGCTAACCTTTTTGACAGGAGGTCTGGGTGCTTCAGTTGAATTCTGATCTCGCTCTCTCTCTCATAAGAAGAGCCCTGCTGGATCAGGCCAAAGGCCCATCTAGTCCAGCTTCCTGTATCTCACAGGTGCCCCAAGGAGGCATGAGACAACAAGATGCTTGCATCCTGTTGCCACTCCCTTGCACCCGGTACCAGTAGCCCACCACCTTTGTAAGGAGGTTGCACAATCCATCATTGCCTATAGCCCACGATGGACCTTTCCTCCAGAAATCCGTCCGATCCCCTCTTAAAGGCATCAAGACCAGATGCCATCACCACCTCCTGTGGCAAAGAGTTTGCCTCCTGTGGTAAACACACACACACACACAGGCCAACAGCAGCAATTTGGTTTGGTTTTTTTGCTGCTCGCCTTGCCTCGTGGTCACTGACTCCCTGTGCACACGCAGGCACCCCAGGATTCAGAGCGTCAATTTGAATAGAGGAAATTGGTGCAAAGAAAACTTGCCAGCCCCCCTCCCAGCTGCAGCACACAAGCAGAAGGAGGGCTGTTTATTCTGTGCTGCTGACTGGCTGTGAAGTTACTGCCATCGCAATGAAGTCAACCAGCAGAAAAGGTGTTGCTGCTCTGCGGGGAACAGCTTTCTGCGGGGAAAGGCGTCCGCTGTGATTTGCATTTGACTGCGATGCAAAGGTGTCGGCTGCTCTGTGGGGAACAGCTTGGGGCGCGACTTTGCAATTGCAATGCTGGCCAGCTGCAGGGGCACACATTGCATGCGATTTGCATTTGACTGTGATTGCATTGCAATGAAGCTGACCAGCAGCAAAGGTGTTGGCTGCGCTGCAGGGAACAGCCTGGGGTGCAACTTCCATTTTGCAATGCTGGCCAGCTCATCACTGGTTGCAATGTGATCCAGCAGGTGTGAATTGCAAGGAAAAGCTTGGGGGCAACAGCTATGGTGTGGAGCCAGACTGTTGCCCCCAGGGAACGTGTAGCCCGGTGCAATTGCACCCCCCTGCACTAAAGAGCTATGCCCCTGTTTGCTGGTCTGCAGCTCAACTCTGTCCTCAGTTCTCTGACCTATGACCTACAGCTCCCGATCAAGTCCTCTTGAGCTCTATGCCAACATTACATTGTACAAATGTTTAGGAAGGGCATGCATGTACGAATGATTGTAAGAATGTTTGCACTTATATTCATTCCCAATTGCATGTGCAGAATCTTGGGTATGAGCATTGTGGAATGCATGATGACTGTGCACATGCATACAATTTTGTTATTCAAAATATAGAGATAGCAATGAATAATGTGCAGGTGTTGACTTTTAACAATTGGGAGTATTTTCTGGTTGGCAGTTTCCTACCTCATCCTTGGGTGCGGCTAGGCTGAGTATTGGTGCCATTTTCATTAATATCTTCAAAATTCACATCAAGGTTCTGGTTAGTCAGACAAGGAATGATCATGTATCCTTACATCTATATTCCTCCAGAAGCCCAACCACATGTCAGGCAGATCTTGGGATGAATTTGAAACAAATATTTTTACTGAATTCTGAGATCTGAGAAGTTCAGAAACACCTTGGGGAAAGCTTTCAAATGGCTGATGGAATACTAGAATACATCAATCAATCAATCAATCACTAGTATTTATATACTGCTTTTCAACACAAAGTTCACAAAGTGGTTTACAGGCAAACAATAACATTAAAGTTAAATGGCTCCCTGTCCCAAAAGGGCTCACAATCTAAAAGAATGGAGGACACCACCAGCAACAGCCACGAGAAAGACACTGTGCTGGGGCGAAGAGGGACAATTGCTCTCCCCCTGCTAAATATAAGAGGATGCCACTTGAAAAAGTCATGATGAAGTGTTACCGTTCAAAAGACAAAAGCTACTGGGATATCATTAAACTTGATATGATATATTTGATTATACTATTTAGCAGGAGTGCATAGGGGAGGCTGGCACCTCCTGTATGGTAAGGGCACAAAAGTGCTCTTGCCGTGGGGAGTTCTCCAGCCTCCTGTATACTGCGCTGGATACAGCACAGGCCCACCAGCCTGCCTGTCCCAGAGCAGTATAAGATTGCGCTACCCAAGAGTTAAAAGGATAGTACAAGAGACATGTTGGAACTGAGGGAACAGCAGTTTCATTCTCCCATTTCAATTTCACTCCAGGGAATAAACAGTGGGCAAAGTAATGTTTGTCTTATTGGGGCGAAGAAGCACATATATTTGAATTCACACAAGTTTATTTGCATGTAACGCAACATATTGTAAGTTCACAGTGGAGGCTGGGAAGGCTTCTAAAGACCTGAAGTCTATCTTCATTTTGATCTTCTAACTTACAGCCTGGAATATGGTTAACAGATCCTGATGTGGGTGGGAGTCAGTTTAATAGCACAAGTCGCTTTTCAGACTTCTCCTACATTAAAAATGCCCGACTTCCTTCTTCTGCTGGCTATTTTCCATTGGTGGAAATTATGGGATATGCTCTGTAGTTCTGAGAAGTCAAATGTGACACTATGGTGTTGGCAAGTCAAACAATATGGGAGGAATTTTTATTTGTGTGAACCAGAGGTTCCTCCCTCCTCTCCCCCCCCCCCGGCTGCCAAAAACCCCTCTCAGGCTTGGGATTAATTTGAAATGCTAAATCAACTATTGTTAGTGTTATTGTTGCTGTTGAGTATGTTGTGGTTATTAAGAATACTTATATACTGCTATTCTACAAAAGGTAGTTCACAGAGTAGTTTAAATAGTCAAATAAATAAATAAATAAATAGTTTCCTGCCCCCAAATGACTCCCAATCCCGGGAAAGAAGAAAAGAAAACTACCTTCACCCAGTAAAAAGTACTTCATCCACTGGGCCACCAAGTAACAGGCAGTTTAGGATTAATGGTTGCAGACAGTGTCATATGCCACAGAGCCAATGACAGAATGTGTCTAGAACTGGCCACTTGCCTCAATTGTTCCAGGTCAAGGCCACTGAACCTGGATTACTTTCTCTCTGATCTGAAGGCAGCTTCATATATATAACCTTTTGTACTCAGAAACAAATTCCTGAGTATAAAGCACACACCAATTGCATGATTTATGAAAGACAAGCACATGCAGACATTACGGATTCTGCCAATATGCAAGGGACTACGCAGGGGAGGTCAAGAATGTATTTAGAGCTGCTACTGTTTGGATCCTATAATTGCTGCATTTCTTTTTATGGGTCCTTTGGTGTAATGGCAGTATTGGAGGATACAAAAGTATTCCAGAAAAGTACATTTCTATTTTTTTTAAAAAAACACATGAAAACATACACAGTCACATGGATATTTATATAATTAGGGCCTCAATCCTAAGTGTGCCAGTGCTGTTTTGCTACCACTGTGCCTACAAGGCCCAGGCACCATAAGATTGGGCTGTGAGAACATCGGCTCTTTGAAATAACATTTAGCTAAGAAGGATCATTAGCAGCTCAACCCTATCCCCCTCCACGCCACAGCATGCAGCCATGCCAACAGGATGCACACTGCATGCTATGGTGGTGGAGTAAAAAAATTACCTGTCAGTAGGCCTTCTAGTCACTTGTGGGTATCCTCAGACCCATGCCAGCCTTTGTGCTGATATAAGTCCAAGGACAGGAAAGGGGCACTTTGCTGATAGGAAACACTTTGCACAAACAACAGCCACAGTTAAGAATCAGGAAGCACAAAAAGAAACGCAGGGCAGATGAATGGCACTTACCTTTGCAGAACACTTGCAGGCATTTTTTTCCAGGATTCCAGACACAAATACTCACTGTACTCCACTGCTGCAATTGAAGCTCTTAAGAACAAGGCACTTCTCACAAGTAAGCAAGGTTAAATGACTACATTCTGCCTTGGGTTCTAATGGAGTACCCAGTGAGGTAGAAGGACCATAAGATTGCCCTGTCCAACCAATATCTCCCAGATGATGGTCAAGATACTGTATTAGAAATGTTAGCAGGAATGGAGACAATTATGATACAGTCTTAATTAAAATTCTGACTACACTGCAACAGAACTAGTTATATTCTAATTTGTGTTCACATTAAGTTCAGAAATGTAATAGTTACATTCATATTTGAACATGGCACCCCCAGGGACCAAAAGGAATCTGAAATGTGATCCTTCAAGATGCTCTTCAGATAACTTCCAGGCACACACCTGATGCATGCTAGAGTGTAAAAAGAGCAAACAGGATGCTAGAGTGTATGCTAGAGTGTAAAAAGAGCAAATACAGAGAAAACATTTTGATTCATATGCGTTGGTTCAGCTCAAGGAACACAGAAAACCAGAACTGCATATAAAGAAAAGGATGTCAGCCTTGAAAAGTGTATTTAGGGTGTGTGCGTGTGTGTGCGCGTGCGCGCGTGTGCACACGCGCATGCATGCTTGTATGCCTTCATATATGTGATGGAAAGAGGCTGTAGAGGCTGTAACTGTGACTGACTTTCTGACTTCTTAACTTGTCAGCATATCCTAAAGTTTAAAATGCACATGCACACAGGACTTCAGCCAAAAAGGCTGTCTAGCCACAGATCCAGATGTGGGGGCCACTGCGCAGCCAGCCAGCTCAGCTCTCCCTGAAACGACTTTCAGACTAAACAATTGTGACTTGGCTGTGAGAGGCAGCGTGATTCCAGATGCTGCTTTCCTTTCACATTGCTTTAATTGGGCTGGCAGGCGCAAGGGCTCTTTCAGTGAGAGGAAAGCTTCCCCATGAGACCACAATGTATTGGCAATGCTCCCACACTGCTACCTTAAGAGAGAGGAGGGAGCAAGTGGGAGGAGGGCAGGAGAAAATAAAAATAAAAATTCAAGAACAAGTTCCAAGGTGTTTACGGCTGCAAATGGCTGTTGCTTTACCTTTTTTTATCTTCCAAAATTTTCACCTTTTTATATTCTCACAAAATCTGAATAAATATCACATATGGCCATGCCATTCATTGGGGAGTGGTGGTTTTACGTCTTAATTCCAAAAAATCACTGCAAACACCCAAGTTCACTATAGGTGGCAGTTAGTCTTTCCAGAAAAGTTAGGTACTAACTTAAGTGCCTGGAATCCTGCTTCATATTCCTGCTTTGGAAGAGATCTGCTGTGATATTTCACCTGGGGCCAGCCATTTTAGTTATTCAGCAAGTGATCTCAGCTCAGAGGCAGAGCAGACTCTGGACATGGAGGAGATCAGCCCCAGGTTCAACCCTGACATGCCCAGGAAGGGTGGGAAATAAAACTGTCTGAAATTGTGAAGCAGGGATGATGCTGATGGGGATCAAATAAGTAGCACAATTAGGTATAATTTGGTGTTTTCTGTTGCTAGAGATAACTGTCTGATAATTGCTTAGGTGAGAAAAGAAAATGGGTAGACAACAAAATCAAGCCAAGGCTGCCACAGAAAGGAGTCAGAATCAAAAAAAGTGAAAAATTACTATTTTGCTATTATTATTTCTATTGAAATAATTCTCAAAGGGCTCTCTAATTCTCAAAGGGCTCTGACCAACAAGAGACTTGGTAGCACATCAGAATAACGGAAGTTTGCATTTACGTCATGCCAATGTTTCAGTGACCAAAAATCACAAAGTTGGATCAAAGACAAATGCGTACATCAGTCTAATGGAAATGAAGATGTGAAAAATATTTTTTCCTCTTTTTTATGTTGGCAGCTATTTTTAGTCATTGAAGTTTTATACATTATTTGTTTCTATGGCTGGAATTGTTTCTATTGTGCTTCTAGCCTCTTTGGATGACCCCAGTCTTGGAAAGTGACCATGATTCAGGGTGCAATCCTAAGCAGCGCCGGACTGGCGAGGCCAACGGACCAGTGCCATAGCCTAGCGCTGCTTAGGATGGGCTGGAACCTTCCCACGGCAAGGGAGCGTTCGCTCCCTTACCGTAGAGAGGGCTCCAACCTGCCCTATGGGCTCCTCGGATCTGCGACCTCTAAATAGCTGGCGCAGATCCGAGGAGACAGCGTAGCTCGAATTGGGGCTGCGCGGCCTCCCGAACGGGTCTAGGATTTGGCCTTATGGTCAAATCCTGGACCCGCCCACATCCTGTCCTCCCACCAATCCCTGAACCGCCCTGTCATGGCACCTCCCTTGCGCCAGCTGGCTTCAGCCGATGCAAGGGAGGCACTGTGCGGGTGCAACAGGACCGACGCTGCCTGCTGTGCCAGTCCTGTTTCCTTAGCGCCGACGCAGGGGGTACCGATCGGCGCTCCTGCATTGGCGCTAAGGGCGCAGCGTCAACGCAACCCCGTTGCATTGACGCTGCGCAAGGTTTAGGATTGCGCTGCCTGACACAAAGGAGGAGGAGCTAACTTGGCACAACAAGCCAGCAGCACCAGCTGTAGAAGGGTACCAAGCCTGAGCCTATATCCGAGGAATCCCTTGAGCCTGAGGCCTCTGAGCTGGAGCTCCCAGTAGCAACTCCCCTTGACCCTAATTCCCCTGTAGGTTTGGCCGCTTCCTCAGGATCCCTGCGCTCCCCAGCATCTGTCCACCACTGCAAACAATGCATGAGGTGGGAGCCAGCAACAAGGCAAAGGAGAGTCAGTCTCCAGGCCACAGGTCTGCTCCTTTAGGAATCAGCATTCCCCAGGATGAAATCTGGAAGGGACTGTTGGAATTATTCAGCTCAGTTGAACTCCAGTCATTGTTGGAGTAACTGGTCTCCATGGAGCTGTCTTAGGTCCTTCAGCTCCAGCCTGACCCTACTCATTCTCTGTTCCAATCTCAAACATCCCTCTGGGCTTGCCTTTGTGATCAGAAGAGGATAGTTTTGGAGAGGAAAAGTGGAGTAGAAATTTTTATATATGTAAGAAATGCATAAAATTGTAAGAAAAATGTCCCACATCAGATCACATGAATATCCATCAGCTCTGATTCTTTTCTTGACCTCACAATAACACATGAACACCAGGAATCAACACTCTATTACCATTTACCAGGATTCTACTGCACTAGGCTACCCTGCATGCAAACAATGTAAATATTGATTTGCTTTAAAATAATATCTATTTTTTACCTATTTTGGTAATTAACAGGGCTGAGCCAAAAGGCAAGAAAATGTTTTGTGAATTGTCCCTTGTAAAAATGCACTCTGCTCCCCATTTTGAGAGTTTTATATAGGGAGGTTTGCAAATGTTTGCCCATGGCTTTTTTTCCTGGCACTGTTAAGTAGCCGATCAGATTGATTGTGTTATATTGTGGGGTTGTCATGTTGTCAACATGACTCTTCATAGGCAAACAGCATGAGACAAAGGTAACTCGTAATGAGGGAATACGTCTGCTGAAATTTCTGCTGAAATTTCCATTGGCTCTGAAATTTTTCATGGGTGAAATTGGCTGCAAATCTAGTGTCTAATTCCCTTGACTGGCCATTAAAATATGGACCTTTACAAACATAGCCTGGTCCTGTGAACTGAAGTTATGTTGTTTTATTAATTTCTATTTTAGATTTTTTTTTGTCTTTGTTCACCATCCTTGGTCCTTCAGGAATAGTTTTTAAAAATAAATAGTAGGTAGATTCTCTTGCAAAGGTTGGTCATGAGTATGATTCTTTAATATAATCAAGCATCATTTAGAGCACAATCCTAACCTGGAGTTAGGCTGGCACAGTTAGGCCAGCAAAGTTTGGTCAGCACAAGGGACACTGTAAAGTATGTTCGGATAACTCTCGGAGTCGAGAGTCCAGCACACAGATGTGTGCAATTCCCCCTGGCTCTGATAGTGGTCCAAACGTGCTTTATGGTGACCCTTGTGCCGGCCAAATTTTGCTGGCCTAATGATGCTGACCTAATTCCAGGTTAGGATTGTGCCCTTAATCTCAGATTAGAAAGAGGCCACATTATAGTGGGGCACTGTGGCTAGTTTCATAGTATAGATACAAACTATTCTGAAGTAAACTAATAACACTGACATTTTGAAGTGCCTTGGTTACACGTTTTTGAAAACTTCATTATCAAGGACTCCTCAGTATACTGACATATTCCATATGTTTTCTCAATACATTATCATCAGAAATTAAAAAAAAACCAAAAAAAGAAATTTAAAAAAAATTAAAAAATGGCCGTATGGCCACAAATTAGAAGAATCCAGATCTCTCTGTATGGTTTCCCTTTATAAAAAACAGTGCAGGGTTTTTGTAACCTGGTTTGGTCCCACAGAATAAGACAAAGTAAAATGATATATTTTACTGGGCCACAAAAGGAAAAAAAACTGCCTGAGACATTTAAACAACAAAAATTGAAACCTGCACCATTCCAGTGACTAATTGTGAAGGAAGAAAAAACTTCACAAAAGCACATGGGCCCAAAAGAAGATTTAAAAAGTGGAAGTCCAGGGAAAAGCACAGTGTTGAGAAGCATTTTTCTGAGCCTTACAGTTTCCCTTTCGACATTCCTCCAGGAAAGAAGCTGGACAATCTTTCTGCAAACTGGACGGGCACTCTCCAAAGCAGAAGAGGCCCAGACTTGCAGGCATGCAGAGGGCAACTTGTATGGCGGCATGCCGGCACTTTGAGGCCTGCCTGACAATCTTTTCTTTGTTTGTTTTTCTTAAAACTGGGAGGTCCGAATTCCTGCTGGATACTGTATTTTTAAACTCAGGAAAGGCGAGTCAGCCACCCCTTTTCAGGCAAAGTGTACAGGAGTGGCAGGTACTTCCTAGAAAACAAGGCATCTTGGGATGAGGGTTTAAAATGCAAACAGAAGGTAAAAGGTGTGTGTGTTGGGTGCGGGGAGAAATTAACATTTGGCCAAATCCCTTACTTTCTTTTTCAAGCCAAGTTGGCCAGGAAACTTAAAAAAAATAATCAGGAATATATATGCTAGACAGAAAAGGCCCCAAACATAAGCTACGTCTGCACCCTTACAAGTCCCTTTACTCCTAATTTAAAGAGAGAGAGGAGAGGGAGGAGGAAGAGAGCACCCCCTTTTTTTATTTGAAAGCTTTTCTCTCATTAATTTAAAAAAATCCCCCAATAAAAGGAAAACATGGAAAGAAAAACAAACTATTAGAAAAGAGAGGAGGGAGGAAATGTTATTTAAAAGGTTACCAGACCACATCATTTTCCAATGATATTATATACTCCCTGCAGTATCCAAAATATATATGGGCCCTATGCCAAGAATGTTAAAAAAAAAAAAAAAAGAGGCACGCACACACAGCATAGACACAACATCTGGACAGAGGCTGAACAAAACCTCCATTTATCACACTTAATCCTGCAATGAAGCAGTCAACAGTTTACTTCTGTTTTGCTAATTTAGGCACTTTCATGCTTCCGAGATGGAAAAGTGCACGTAAAAGCTTTGAATTAAGTGTCACTTCATGAGGCCACTTTTAGCTTTCTTACTTCTTCTAAGTTGTAAAATCACCTTTCTTTTCATTCCACAGGGGGTTTTCTTTCCCTTTGACTACAATCGGCAAATGACTGAGGAGAATAATGTGGCACATCCAGTATCCAGAACAGGAGGCCCATGGATAAAGCACATACACATATTCACACAGCCTATATCTGGCATAAGCAAACACAGAGGCTGCCCTCTCTCACCCTACCCACTCTACAAACTTTTCAGTCCTTGCTTAAGAATTTGTCAGTTCCCATGAACGGCGATATGATTTTCAACAGTACCCTTGAAAATCTTACCATTTATTTTAAGTTGTCCAAGTATGGATGTATTCAAGTGATGGCCCAATCCTATCCATGCCTTGTGCTTGCATTCTGTCAGTGCACGGCCTAGGCTGTTGGCATGGCAACGGCAGAGATGGTGCAAGGGTGAGGGCCACAATCGAGAGTAGCAGGCAGCCCTGAGGATATGCCAACATGGGACAGCCACCCCTGCCAGAGCAAGTAAGTCAACAAAGGAGATGTTCCTGGGGAGGACTCGGGTGGGGATAGGGTACAGTCAGGGGCATGTCAAAGGCTGGCGGGGGTGCATATCGACAGTGGCTGCTCTACTGATATCATATAACCCAAGCCCAGTCTTAGCCGGACCCCCTGGATCCACTTAGATTTCACGTCAGCCAAAGAGCTGATCCAAGCAGGCCCATTAGGGACCATGGCATAGCACAGCAGGTCAGTAAAAAGCATTTTTTCCCCTTGTCTGTTGCTGCCTGGTCCCTGCCTGGCCCATAGTGTGCAGCGGAGGCTATGCTAGCACTGCTGGACATTACAGGCCAGTCCAGGATAAGATTGGGCTGTGACTTTAGTTAGCTGGAAAACTTTGACTGCAAGTTGTTCCCATTTGGAACTGGATGTAAATATCAACACAGCACCAAATCATGCCACACTCAAGCATTCTCAAATAATAAAGCAAGTCTTTCCCCCCAAATAATCAGAATAGGTTTAGAATAATGAGACTGTAAACTGGAGTACTTTTCATTGTGTCAGTCAAAATTGGCTTTTTGGCCTCATTTGCTGTAGCTTCATTGCCTCTATTGATTTGGGGTTGATAGTTGTGGACAAAACAAAAAATGCAAAGGTCTCTAATGATGAAGGCAGATGTAAGCTGTTCTACCTACCTATGTTCTAGGCCTATTGGCTAATAGAACATTTCCTCTCTTATATCCCTTTGCAATCTCTAAAATGAGCCAAGAGCAACTCACCTTAAAATCAATTGAATCCCTGTTAAGCGCACCATCTGTGCACCATCTTGGAACAACCAGGGCATGTTCTTTGTGACTCCTCCCCAGCTCTGGAATTTCCTTCCTCTTAAGACTCCAGCCTGCACTTTTTGAGAAGTGAGCAAGACTCTTAAACATTTGAGGAATTTATACAAGGAAAATCTTGTATCAGTTGTATATTTTAACATTTTATTAAATGCCATTTGAACTTTGCCGTCCATATTATAAAGGCTCTTATCTACACAGTGTGTGATTACAATGTGTGATTCTGTGGTGCCCACCATGCCTGGAACATATTTGATGTTTCATTCATGCTGTAATTGTTTGCCCCCTCCTGAAGAAACCCTCCCTGGATCCCACTAATCTAAACAACTTTCGGCCAGTCTTGAATATCCCATTTCTGGGCAAGGTGATTGAGCGGGTGGTAGCATCCCAGCTTCAGAGGGTGCTGGAGGAAGTGGATTATCTGGACCCATTCCAATCTAGCTTCAGGCCGGGGTTCAGGACGGAGACTGCCTTGGTCGCCTTGGTGGATGACCTACGCAAGAATGGACAGGGAGAGTGCGTCCCTGTTAGTCCTGCTGGACCTCTTGGCAGCTTTCGACACCATCGACCATGGTGTCCTTCTGGGTCGGTTGGCTGAGTTGGGGCTCGGAGGCACTGTTCTGCAGTGGTTCCGCTCCTTCCTGGCTGACAGATCCCAGAAACCTCTTAAGTTTGGGGTGCCGCAAGGGTTATCCTCCATGCTATTTAACATCTACATGAAGCCGCTGGGAGAGGTCATCCGGGGGTTTGGGGTGGGGTGCCATCAATATGCTGATGACACCTAACTCTATCTCTCCTTTCTCCCTGATTCTGAGGAGGCGGTCGAGGTCCTGAATCGTTGTCTCGAGGCAATTGGGGGCTGGATGTGGGTGGACAAGCTGAAATTAAATCCGGATAAGACAGAGGTGCTCCTGGTCCGGAAATCCACAACTCGGGTATTGGACTATCGCCCTGCTCTGAATGGGGTTGCACTCCCTCTGAAGGAGCAGGTCTGCAGTCTGGGGGTTCTCCTGGATCCACAGCTGCTCCTGGAATCCCAGGTAGCGACGATGGCCAGGGGAGCCTTTGCTCAGCTTCGGCTGATTCGCCAGCTGCGACCATACCTGAGCTGTGCAGACCTGACCACAGTGACCCATGCCCTAGTGACATCCAGATTAGCTTACTGCAATGCGCTCTACATGGGGCTGCCTCTGAGGATGGTCTGGAAATTGCAACTAGTGCAGAATGTGGCTGCTCGTGTGGTTGCTGGGGCTTGTCGGTTCGACTCTGTTGGGCCGTTGCTTCAGTGGCTACATTGGCTGCCGGTTCCTTTCCGGGCCCGATTCAAAGTGCTAGTTTTAATTTTTAAAGCCCTTTACGGCTCGGGTCCGGGGTATTTGAGGGACCGCCTCCTTTCATATAATCCTACCCGTACTCTTAGGTTGTCAGGGGGGGGGGCTTCTGACTGTGCCGCCACCAGGAGAGATGAGGGGGATGGCGACCAGGAATAGGGCCTTCTCGGTGGTGGCCCCACGACTTTGGAATACCCTCCCCTTAGAATTAAGAACTGCTCCCTCTTTGGCAATATTTCGGCGGGGGCTGAAGACTTTTTTATTTAAACCAGCCTTCAATTGTTGACAGGCTGGCTGGCATTTTACATTCTCCATCTTATATTTTAAAGGATCCACGGGGCTTGCTTGTTTTAAATTTTCAACTGTTTTAATATTGTTTTTAACATTGTTTTAATTGTTATACTTGTGGTTTTTAAAGTGATAGTTTTAATGTTGTAAGCCACCTTGGGTGCCCATGGGGCAGAAAGGTGGGATAAAAATTAAATAAATAAATAAATAAATAAATAAATGATTTAGATCCCACCCTTCTTTGAAGGCGTTCAGGGCATCATAGGTGAGTCTTCCTACCTTCCAATTTTATCCTCATAGCAACCCTGTGAGCAAGGCTAGCCCATTCACAAAGCAAACTCCCTTGGACAGAGGATGAGTGAAGGCAGCATCTTGCACTCTTCGACCACCTTCATATCCACCTCACATTGCTCCCATTCACTGCTTCTGAGGGTTTGCTCTGCCACCCAGTTTTCAAACAGAACAGCACAGCCGGTCAGATGAAGGAAGTCAAGAGAAGCAGCACTTTCAAAAAAAAGAAAAAAAACACCTTTTGTGGAAAGTGAGCACTAGTTTTCCTGACTACAAGGTAAGCAGGGGCAATGGCCAGAAGAGAGACATGCTAGGAGGTGGCTACTTCCCGTGCTGCTGGCAAATATTGCACTAATGGAACTGGAGAAGTAAGGATGTCATGAGTGCCAGTTTCTGCCACAGTTGCCTCATTTCCAGAGATGTAACACATTGCCCCAGCACCCAGGGCAGTGATATCATGATGTCACACGACATTGTGTCACGTGACATCACTTCCTGGAGGAGGACTAGCTGCAGTGGTTTTGTGCTCCCATTCCTTCTGCTGTGGAGGTTCATCTTGAAGGGAAGCCTCCAAAGGAGAAAGGGAAGTGCCGTAAAGCTGCCAGTGCTTCCTCCTTAAAGAGAGTGGAGCTTGAGGAGAAGTCATGCAACCCTCCTGGTGTAGTGCCTGGGGCACTCTGCCCCAGGTTCCCTAGTTACAGCTCTGCTCATTTCCTTCTGGCTGGGCAAGGGATATCAGGCTAATATAGAAATAGTGGTAGTGACAGCAGAGACAGAAAGATTGATACATGTACTAATACATGCATCAACAGTGCAATAAGTGGGGTTATCCATCCATATCTGTGCCAGCTGGCACCTGGGATGCTGCTGAATTGCATAAGCTGGCAGGGGTGCCACACTTTTAACTGATGAGTGAATTTGGACTGCCTCAGCTTTTGAGGTAAGTTAAACTGAGAGGTGACAAGTCTAATGTGACCCAATAAATGGCTAAATACACAGGTGAATCTGGATCTCTCCATTCCCAGTCCAATGCTATTTCAACTTTAATCTCTACACCATCAGTTCCCAAACTGTGGGTCCATGGCACACCAGTGGATCACGACAGGACAGATTAGAATATGTGCATCAAGGGTAAAACAAGCTGCTATATTTGGGGAGCATTTCTGCCCAATTACCATTATAGCCAGAGAAGTTTGTGTGGCTGATAAAGTGAAATCTTTTTTTCAAGTGGATCCTGCTGCTAAAAGATTTGAGAACCTCTGCTCTACATCACACTAGCTCTCCACATGTCAATCCAGAAGCAATCCCTGTATAATCATTCATAAATTGGAATAAGACCACAGGAACAACCACATGGAAGCCTGAATTGCTTAGTGCATACTCAAGCCTCAAGAATTAAGAACTGTTCCCTCTTTGTCAATATTTTGGCCGGGGCTGAAGACCTTCTTATTCCAACAAGCTTTTAATTGTTGACAAGCTGGCTGGTTTTTATACACCCTTTTTATATGTTATGATCCACGGGGGCTTGTTGTTTTAAATTTTAATTGTTGTTTTAAATTTTAATTATTTTAATATTGTTTTTAAGTATTGTTTTTAATTGTTAAATTGTGATTTTATTGTATTTTAATGTTGTAAGCCGCCTTGGGTGCCCATGGGGCAGAAAGGCGGGATATAAATTAAATAAATAATAATTACATAATAATAATACCTGACAACCACGTTAACTACAATGTACATAAAGTCGTCAACATAAATTAGCAGCTGTCCCAGTTTGTATCTGGTAACCCTACCTATGGGTGTCCTCGGATATATGCCTGCCATTTTGGTAGCATATGACCAAGGACAGAAAGCAAAGATGTTTTAAAAGAGAAGATACTATCTGGCATGCATGATTGCTGCAGATCCACCCCTCCCTCCTTTGAAACACTCACGGTTCCTCCCCCAAACACCCCATTACTCCCCCTTTCTGCCCCCAGCCCACATTCCATGCTGGCTTACCTGCACCAGGTAAGGCTGTTGGCCATGGCAAAAGGCTTCTGACACTGCTGTTCCTCTTTAGTGATGGCTTGGAAATGGCCATTGGTGGTATATTCCATATGTTGTCAGCAGCCAGTTATATAGTCATCATGTTGTTCAGCTGCTAAGTCGTGTCCAACTTTTCGCGACTCCATGGACCACAGCACGCCAGGCTTCCCTGTCCTCCACTAGCTTCCAGAGTTTGCCCAATTCCATGTTCATTGCTTTGGTGACACTGTCTAACCATCTCATCCTCTGCCGCCCCCTTCTCCTTTTGCCTTCAATCTTTCCCATATAATATTTCCCTATATAGTCATCATAGTACCAGTTTAAGAAAAAAAAACAGACTTAGAACCGTACTACAAGCTTGAAACATCCAAGATCCTGCAACAATTGCCAGGTGTACCTGCGCAAATTGCATGAAGACATGACAGCTTTCAAGCAATACTTTGTGTAATAGAGGAAATCCTGTTTGTTCTTGTCTAGTTCTTTAGCACTGTCATCGGTACGATGTCACTATCTCTGCCTGTAACTTGATGTGTTTACAAACATGTTATCAGAAGTGCCAAGAATAAATGCCTAACGCCATAGTGCTAAACATTTGGGATGCTGTATCTAACTTGAAACACCAGCATCATGTGCCTGGATTTCTAGCTTCACTTATCTAAAAGCATTTAAAAAGCATTTAAAAGTGACGTATAGAGCACCTTATAGCCTTCTGAGTGTTGCTTGTTGCGGAAGACCACAATGCAGTTTTGAATGCCTAGGATTACAGTTTTCAGTCAACCGAAGACCATACAGGAAGCTGGTTTGTGTTTGCATTTCAGTTGTCATGCACTCTTTGTGTCACCACCATGCAGAAATGCTTCCTATCTATGATACATTATGAGTCATTCAGCCACCACTGGTAGCTGCCTACGTTTGGGACTAGACAAGTGAGGGAGAGTCTTTTCTTGCATTAGCTGGAGGCAAGCGTGGGAATGGCACGGTGAGATCAATCCCACTTGTGAACAAAGCTAATGTGAAACAGCTGGAGCAATTCTGATATGAAAGATTCACAATGACAATAAAGCAATTATCATACCCCTGTCGATTAGAGCTATTATTATTTATTATTTATTCAATGCCATCAATATACAGGATGTTGTACGCAGAGTGAAAAGGCAGGTCTTGAAGGGCTTACAGTTGAAATATTAAAAAGGGCAACTACAGAGTGTGGAAAAAGGATGGAAATGGCGTAAATAGCTGAAACATATGCAGTTGTTTCAAGGCCCAATCCTATTTTTGAGATATGCCAGCACAACACAATGTAGGCTGGTTCAACGACAGCCCTGCTGCAGAGGCCCCTCCACTGATGGCTGTACCTCAGACACTAGCACATCAGCAAGAAAAGATGTCCTAAACCGCACGTAAACATACCTCCAATGCCAAGAAAATGCTACGCCAACAACAGACCTGGAGTCAGGGCCATATTAACTCAATGCCAGGCCCCTAGTCTTTCAGGTATTTTGGGCCCCCTCCAAAACTCTTCTGGAAAGCAATACAATATCAGCTCCTAAAACAGCAGAAACACAGGCAGAAACCTGAAGGGCAAAAACGGAAAAGCCAAGCATCTCTAAGTTGTTCTCAAAAGGCGGAAAAACTCACAAATGGACACAGCTCATATAGAAGCTCCCCAGTGATGCAGCCTCCACATGCAGCCCAGCTCATACCCTGGAGACAGGGCTTGCCCCATGTGGTTCCTGGAGAGCTCTGCAAGCCTCAGCTTTGCAAGGTTGGGCTTCCTGTAGTCTCTTGCCGGCTGAAGGGTTGGCGGACCAGATGGAAAGTCCCTGGGGGCTGGATTTGGAGACCCATGCATTAGGCTGATGCCCAGACATGCCAACGTGATAGGCCCTAGTCCCTGTTGGGCCCCTAGGCTTCAGCCTACTCAGTCTAATGCCCTGCCTGGAGTAGTTAGAAGAAACCCCATAGGGACCAGCAGGGAAGTGAAAAACAGCAGAAAAAGACACCACCACTCACACCCTTGAACCACTCACTCCACCACAATGGAGCATAGGATACAGATGACATGCACTGACCCCAGCATATAAACCCATCTGGCACAGCTCAAACCCTATCACAGGATGGCAGCATTAGGTTGGTCTCTTTGGTCTCTCAAAGGGGAACTTTGGGGTCTGGAGCTATGGTGAAAGAGCACTTGGTGCACAAAGGGGGCACTTGGCACAAACAATTTCACATACCTCACAACTTGTATGGCATAATATTGTGTTGCTGACCTTTATCTCATCAGAATTCCCCTTGCAGATATTCTGCCCCAGCAGGTCTCCACATGCAAACACCAATACCCAACCAAAATGGCAACCACGCCATGCCACAAGCACAGCACTGCCTAGGAAATTCCATGAAAGCAATGCATCCAAAGGCCCCTCAGCACAAGCCCTTCCACACCACCCAAGGAGTCCTTGCCACAAACACAACAGGTCCCTCTACAACCAAAAACAAGAGGTGCCCCACCCCCAGAAACAACTAGGGCACCAACCATTGCACATGTCAGTGAAACTCTCACCTGAACACGTCTTACTTTGCAGGACTACAGTATTACCACAGGCGGCTGACCAGTGACCCACTGCAGAAAGGAAATTATCTCTGCCACCATGCCCTCAACCCTCACAATGCACACCTCAGTGGCACCACACTCCCTCACAAATGCCACATAGCAACCCTAGCCAGTGAACAGATGTGACAGATGCCATTGTCTGTGCCTTGTCACTCTCTC
Organism: Lerista edwardsae; assembly: GCA_029204185.1. NCBI lineage: Eukaryota > Metazoa > Chordata > Lepidosauria > Squamata > Scincidae > Lerista > Lerista edwardsae. The sequence goes on along the minus strand of JAJKFI010000052.1, from coordinate 3,156,872 downwards.
TGTGTCTCTCTGGCCCAGTGGAAGACCAGTGAGGAGGAGTTTGAAGTAGTCAAGGTGATAAGTAACCAGGGTGTGAACTAGGGCTTTTGGAGGGAACATGAGGAAGGAAGAAGGAGGCTTGCTTGTGTGTGCTGCTCTCTGGAAGAAAGCTAGGATAACTCTGGAATTCCTTCCATACACCACTGTTTTCTCCAGAATGGACAGGGCAAAAGGACAACAGTACTGTTTGCCCCTCCCAACCCCATCTGATCCCAACAACTGGTATTCAGGGACACATTGCTTCTGAAAATGGAGGTCCTGGTTAGCCATCAGCCAACAGCTATATATAACAGCTATAGGGACGTGGTGGCGCTGCGAGTTAAACCTGCAGTTAAACCACTGCAGGTTAAACCACTGCTGCTGGGCTTTCTAACCGGAAGGTTGGCAGTTCAAGACCATGTGACGGAGGGAGCTCCCATTGCTTGTCCCAGCTTCTGCCAACCTAGCAGTTTGAAAGCACCTAAAAATGCAAGTACATAAATTAAATAGGGACCACTTCAATGGGAAGGTAACGGCATTCCGTGCGCTACGGCGTAGAGTCATGCTGGTCCACATGACCACAGAAGCTTGTCCTTGGATAAACACTGGCTCTACAGGCTTAGAAATGGAGATGAGCACCGGCCCCTACAGTCGGTCATGACTAGACCATTCGGTCGTGGGGAAACCTTTACCTTTTTAATAGCTATTGAGAGACGACTCGATCATTACTATTGCAATGATAACATGGAATAAGAATGGTAAAATATCAATTTTCAAATTGTATCTTGAAAAGTGGAGTTAATACTAATAATGATGCAAGTATAAGCACAAAACTCCAGGGCTACATTAACAAAATAGCAGGAGGGGGGGGTTACTCATGAACACCCATTGTGCCAGCATAGCCCTGATCTGTGGATTGAGCAATAATTTTGTAAAAAGCATCTATCAGACTTCAACTAAATGGTGTCATCTTTCAAAGCACAGCTTAATGAGAACTATATATACAATAACCTTTTAAATTAGACGGTATAATTGTCTAGATTATTGTTTGAATCCCCTAGTATTAATGTGATAAAGTAATACCACTACTAATTAATAAACATAACTTTTCAGGAAGCTGAAATTTAAAAACTAGGACTCCTACTGTTTTAAGGCTCTCCCTCTTTCCCTGGATACAAGGAACTTAAACCCATGAAAGCAACAAAATGCCCGGTAAGCCTATAAGTATTATTAAGGCACTCCCAATTTCCTTGAGTGATGAGAAGTTCCAGGAGCAGCATCACAAGGCTTGGATTCCCTTTGGATAAGAGAGTACTAGAGACATTACAGTATTTTTTAAAAGTACAGTCTATGAGCCACCAGATGAAAATGTACCGGCACTGCTCCTTCCTTGGAGGAGGGAGGCTGTCATTGGCACTAAGCACTGCATTTATTCCTATTGCTAAACTGCTACTAAAGCTTTCAAAAAACAAAAACTTAGGGCCAAAACACAGTGTACTAGTTAGCACAGTGGTTCTCAAACTTTTTAGCACCAGGACCCACTTTTTAGAATTACCATCTGTCCGGGACCCACCAGAAGCGGCATCATGGCCTCACATCATCATTGTGATGCCAGAGCCTGCTGCTTTTCTGAGAATGCAGCAATAAACTGGGTTATTTCTCAGCCATTTTCCAATAGCAAAGTGAATCAGCCTATTTACAACCTTGACGCAAGCAGAACAACCACACAGCCTTCCCCCTTTCCAGCAACCCATCTTCCCATATTTTCAATTTGGCTGCTTTAGGGGCTTTCCAACCCATCTGAAATCGGTTCGTGACCCACTAATGGGTCCCGACCCACAGTTTAAGAACCACTGATTTAACACTTGCCCCTCACATACAGTCTTCAAAGCAACCAATCTCAGACCCCAACCTGCAGGTGAATCGCCCATTCAGGAAATGGCTATAGATCTTTTGTCACATCCCCAGCCCCACTCCACTCCAGCTCGGGAGGCACTTCAGGCAAAACCCCACAGTGGCAGATGCATTCACACAACAACAAAACAGCAACAATATTATTGGGAAGATAATTCCTATTCACAATGAAGGCTGACACAACTTGTTGAGATGTTTCTTCAGTGGTACCACCAGAAAACATCCTAAAATAGTGTTTCTCAAACTGTGAGTCGAGACCCACTTGGTGGGCCGCAAGCTAAGATCAGGTGGGTCATGGAAAGATGGGAGCAGCCATCATGGAAGCTCTTGCTACATTCCTTTTGTGAGTGTTAACAGTTTGAATTTTCAAGTGAGGGTATTTAAAAAATTGTGTTTTTAGTTCATTGCTTTTACATAACATTTTGTCCTCATCTTGCTTCTGTCAGTGATGTTTCATGGTAGTGCAATTGCTGCAGTCCAAATGCCAGTTTGTATTCCAGGAGTGTCAGTGATGGCACTTCCTGCTTGATGATGTCACTGTTGGCTATGACATCACTTCCAAGTTAATGACATCACTTCCAGTGGGCCCCAACACAAGTGCCATTCTAAAAAGCAAGTGCCAGTGCTAAAAAATTTGAAAACCACTGTCCTAAAAGATACTACTCTTTGGAACTACTGTGTTCTGTCCATTTTTATAGCATGACTAGGGCTATCTTGAAACCTGCCCTCTCTCTCCATTTGGGGAATTTTGGCACAGGCTCAGCAAACTTTTGGAATTACTGATGAACTGAACTATGGCTGAAAATTCTGATTGCTGTGACATTGTCCTGCATGCACACCAAACATGCTGCATTTTCCAGTTACAAAGTGGCAGAGGATGTGGTGGCTGGTGAAAAGACATTGGCATTTTCTGTCTAGCAAAGACACTCAGACCCCACCCCACCTCAAGTCTTGAAGATGGAAGTAAACACTGCCTGTTTGAATATCTCACACTTAATAAATCATCTTCTACTTCTTCCATTAGCAGGGGATTGAGGGACAGGTTTGAGCAAATGGCAGGCCAAGATTGGTTTGGTGCAAAAGTACATTTGACATGCTCTGGGGATAATACTGGAAGGGAGTATGTATTCGTTTGGTCTGAAAGCAGGCTGTTTCTAGAATGCAAATTACAGATTTCTTCACCATAAAAATGACAACTGTGGGTTTGTCAAAAGTTGGGGTTGCCAACTATCAACCCAGAAGCTATCCTGGGAGATATTTTTTCCCACCATTACATGTCATTAAATCAAGAAAGCCAAGGAGTTTACAGCTGGCCTTGTAAAATCTCCCAGACTTTAGCAGATTTTAGTAGATTCCAAGCCAATCTGGGAGGATTGACAACCCTAGTCAAAAGTGCTGTGCATTTAGTAAGTAGACAGGAAAAGCAAGGCAATTTTTGATACACTCAAATCCTCTTTCGAGGTCTGGGATCCCCTGTGGATATCAAGGACCTACTGTAAGTTCTTTCTTTCTTTCTTTCTTTCTTTCTTTCTTTCTTTCTTTCTTTCTTTGCTGAACCCGTGTGCTTGAACTCGTGTAAGTTAAATGCACTTACGGTACAACTCCACTGTATGCTCTACCACTGAGCTATGGCCCCTCTGCTAAAAGAGGACTACCTTGAAAGAGGGCCATAACTGTGTGGAAGAGCATAGATACCAAATCAGGATCAGTCCCTGGCATCTCCAGTTGAACTGACCTCTTGTAGTCTGTGGAAGACTTCTGCTTGAGACCTTGAAGAAGCTGAAGACATTACTGGCCTACCTAGCCAGTTTCAGAATGGTCTGACTCACTCAGCATAGGGTAGCTTCATGCTACAATCAGATGTCCCTCAAGTGCCAAAACATGATTATAAAATGTTACAACTAGTACAGAAATTACAACTAGTACAGAACGCGGCGGCTCGGGTGGTTGCTGGGGCACATCGGTTTGACTCTGTCGAGCCGTTGCTTCGGCAACTACACTGGCTGACGGTTCCAGGCCCAATTCAAGGTGCTAGTTTTGACTTTTAAAGCCCTTTACGGCTCGGGTCCAGGGTATCTGAGAGACCGCCTCCTTCCATATAATCCTACCCGTACTCTTAGATCATCTGGGGGGGGGCCCTTTTGACTGTGCCGCCACCAGGAGAAGTGAGAGGGGCGGCGGTCAGGAAGAGGGCCTTCTCGGTGGTGGCCCCCCCAACTTTGGAATACCCTCCCCTTAGAATTGAGAACTGCTCCCTTTTTGTTAACATTTCGGCGGAGGCTGAAGACCTTTTTATTTCAAAAAGCTTTTAACTGTTGACAGGCTGGCTGGCTGGTTTTTTACACTTTTATATCTTGATTATATCTTATGATCCACGGGGCTTGTTGTTTTTTTAAATTTTAAATTTTATTGTTTTAATATTGTTTTAATATTGCTTTTTAATGTTAAATTTTGTATTTTATTGTGTTTTTGTGTTGTAATGCTGCCTTGGGTGCCTTCAGGCAGAAAGGCGGGATATAAATCCAATTAATAATAATAATAATAATAATAATAATAATAATAATAATAATAATA
>JAJKFI010000052.1:3137116-3152356 GCA_029204185.1 Lerista edwardsae | reverse complement strand
TAATAATAATAATAATAATAATAATAATAATAATAATAATAATAATAATAATAATGGAGCAACTCAGTATTCTTCTTAATGCCAATGATTCATGTTTCTCAATTTAAAGTATGGTCTATGAAGCCTAAGGAAGCACCCCTGCTTTCAAAAATTGTTCAGAAAAGTTGAACAGGAAACTGTCAAGATTTATGGATATTTAGGGCTGCTCTGACTATAAACACAACTATTTCAACACATGTTTGAAAGTTAAAGAAAAAATATGCAACATCCTTCAACTCATCCTGCTTCACCAATTCCCAACGGTTTCTCATCCACAGGACTGGCCTAATATAATCATATTCTCTCCCTTCTGTTATTAACATGTATGTGCATGCACTCACTCACTCACTCACACACACCACAGACCCCACACACACTAACACTGCCACATCCACCAGTTTGTATATCCTTGACCATGCTGTATGCCAGGCAACTCTAAAAAGAAGCTACTCTATTGCCACAGAGTACTTCTTGTTCATTGTTTCAGTGCTCTGGTTGGTGGTTTGGAAGCACTAAGAAACAAGGGATAACTGAAGCTAACAAGTGCTGTACAGTGGAAGAACCATTCACTGTTTAACTTCTTCACTTGAACATGTATGTAAATCCTAAGCTCATTGTCAGGAAACATTTAGAAAAGGAGAAACAGATATGTCTTGAGCTACTGGAGCATTTAGAGCTGCACTGCAGAATCCAGCGTTTAAATCTTGGCTTCACTAAGTATTCTTAGACAAGTTGAGTGTGCACAGCCCAATCCCCCTCTGTATGAACCATACTGGCCCCATCTTGCTAAAATTAGTGGTGACTAAGGGCCCAATCCTATCCTCCCCTCCCCTGGCAAAGGCAGCCACACCAAATTCTTTGCATGTTTTGTGTTCCCCTTTTCCAGGGCTGCCGCTCACAACTCCCTTTTTAAAATTTGTAAGCACAATTAGAGCTATACTTCACAGCAAAGCTACTCCTCTGTCTATTATGAGAGGATAAATTACGGCAGGATGAAATAGGATGATTGTGACCTGCATTGTGTTTTGTAAGTTGTTAGCCACTTAAGAATATATTTCTTATTATATGTGAATATATGTGAAAAGACACATGTGACTTTTTCTGGAAAGTTCCATTTGTGACTAGGATTTTTCTGCCACACACTGAGCTGGCCAATGGGATGTAAAGATCCTGAACAGGGACTTTAGTTCTTAGTTCTTCACCCATCTTTCTGTTCTCCTGCACTCTTCCCAAAGCAGAACAGATGGCCTTTCTCCTCCACATCCAAGTTGCTATCTCCCCTCCCCCCCCTCACCTCTTTGGACTCAGGAACGTCACTTTCCTCCATCTCTGACATGGGCCCTCCCCACTTTCAGAATCCATGTCATCATGACACTGCCGACATATATTCCACCTCCAACTATTACTGATCTATTTTGTAGGACGATTTTATATTAGAATAGTGCCCAGGAATGTCAGTCAGAAAGAAAATGTTGTCTGTTACACGGTGTCCAGAGCTGCATCTGCATCTGCACACATTATAGGCTATAAACAGTTGGACAGTTGAGGCTGAAGAACCAAATTCCTCTTTTTGAAAGCCTGAAGGGGGCTGGTGGGCTTGTGGACGCCAGTGGCTGTCAGCTTTTCTTTTGAATTGCTGCTGCTTTAAACCAGCCTCTTATGGTTGTTGTCTCATGCAGTTTTCTTTTCTTGCATCTAATATTAAAATAGTAATGACTGTGGCAGTAAGATAATAAGCTTCAGTCAGATTAGAAGGGGCAGGTTCTTATCAGAGACTGTTGAAGACACATGTCTTTCACCTGCTCCTTTAATATCCCTCATCTTTCATTCCTGCCGCCTAACCCCCACCCACTGACTTAGAACAAAAAGGGTATTATTGTCCTGGGTCTTTTCAGGCAGCAGTCAGGAAGACCTCCTCCTCCTTCTCTTCCTTCCCCCCACTCTCTGAATGTGCAGCAGTTTGAAATAAGCCCTTTCCACCCCTGCAGGAGATTAGCTAGGTTTGACAAGGCAGTGAACTTTAGGCAGGGTGAAATAGGGTCTCTTTGGGAAGTTTCAGCTGATGAGCCCTGACGGATGTTGGCAAAGATGCTCAGAAAATAAACAAGCAATAAACACAAACAAGAAGAGGTAGTGCAAGGATCGTGGTGATGATGATGATGATGATGAAGAAGAAAACGACAAAGCAGAAGAAGCCACGAAAGGAAACTGATATAGGGAAAGTGGTGTTGCCACCCATGACAACAGTGAGATTCAAAATCACATATGGACACTGGACAGGTGGAAAAAAACATTTATGCTATGTCACAATGAGGATTGAGCTGATTAGTTACCACAAGTGACAGCACAATCCTAAAAGGTGTGCAGTGTCAGCCCAATGGCGTTGCGTCACCGCTATGCACCTAGTGCCGACGTGGGGGCATAAGGCCAAATCCAAGGCCTCATTACAAGGCCGCGCGGCCCTGATTCGGGCTACATGATCTCCTTGAATCTGCGTTTGCTGTTTAGCAGACGTAGATCTAAGGAGCGCATAGGGGAGGCTCCAGCCCCGCCTATACTGCACTGGAGTTGGCACAGGCCAGCTGGCCTTGCTAATCCAGCGCAGTATAGGATTGTGCTCAGAGAGCTGTGGGGGAGTGTGTGAAAAGGCCAGCCAGCAAAAGAACAGAGTACAACCTTGAAAACCTGCCAGGCTTGAGTTATGATTGCCTGCTGAAGCTCGATGGCACGCAGTCAGAGAATCACACTATGAAGGCTACATCTGGGGCTGAGGATTTCGTGAATCACAGAATACAGTATATTTGTAAAAAAAAAAAAAAAAACCATTGAAAAATGGTGGTTTAGATTAGCCTGCCCATGTAAGCCATCTTGGGCATTTGTTCAGCATAGGAAAGGTGGGATATAAATTCTTCAAATAAATAACTATCAGTTACTGCAATCATCCATGGATGCTTTCCTTTGAGATGACTTGCCTCTGGAATTGAGGTGGAGGGACTACCAGGCACAGAGTTTTGTTGGCCATGGCACCCCACTTGTGAAACACCCTCCCTAAAGAGGTTTGCCTGCTGTTTTTGCTGCTCTCTCCCAAGCACCTGACCAAATCTTGCCTGTTCTCGGGGCCTTTTAAAGTTTTTGAAGCCTAGTTTTTCACCTCAGAAATGGCTTTAGCTGCTGTGGATCTTACAAGGTGGAGAGCATCCAGGAACGACTGTTTTCTTAGAGCTTAAAAAAACTGCCAGTGTTATCTTTTGGTGGGTTTTTTGGTGCTTTATTACCTATCGGACTATATTTTTGTCTTATAGCCCAAGCATATCCTTTCCTTCCTCTGACTGATGCAGTAGCACCAAAATGGATGCTGCCACATCCTATGGTGGTGACAAGCAGTTACGGAAGTCTGTTTTGCATATAATAAAGGAACAATCCAGACCCATGGACCTGTGTCACGGAATCAGATGTGTGAAGGGGGTTAGGGTTCACTACCACTGCTGCCACGGAACCCATCCCCTTCCTGGATGTGATGTGCCCATTCACTGTCCCCTCCACACACAGTTTGGCCCCTATTCTGCCCTCCCCCACCCTTTCCCCCCTCTCCCACTGACTTACCTACTCCGTTGAGTGGTGGGAGAAGCCAGGATATGGGGTGAGAAGGCACCTTCTAGCTGGCGCTCCTGTCAGCATGCTCTTGGAGTACCTTTTACGACCAGCACTGACTGCTTTATGGCAGTCAATGCCAGCAGAGCATCCTCACCGACTGCCAGTAGGTTTAGGACTGGGCTCTTATTTTTATTCTATACGATATTGTGGTATCTTTTTAAATGAAGGATAATATATAAACCAGCTAAATCAATGGTTCCCAACCTGGGGGGTCAAGACCCCCCAAGAGGGTCCTGAACTGATTTTCAGGGGGTTATGAAGAGCCTTGGGCAGCCATCTTAAAAAGCTGGGCACCACCATCTTGGAAGCTTTATTTTGGTTAGGGAAGAGACTTCCCCATTAAACTGACACTTCCTCAATACTTGTGGATGCAAAGGAAATTAGCTTTTCTATGAGCTCATCTTGGTGTGTAAGTATGTGTCTCCTGGGTCTCTTTCCGAGCAGGCACATCACACCTTCCATGTGCAAGCCTAGATGAGTCTCAGCACATGGAGCAGATGAATATAAATACTCTGAAGACTATTTAAAATTTGGCTTTACCATCTTGATCAGCAATGGCAGAGAGAAGCCACGATGCATTCTGTGCAATGTTGTTCTCAGTGCTGAATCAATGACAGAACTCAAAACTCAAACGTCACTTAGGGCACAATCGTAACCTGGAGTTCAGCCGACACAGTTAGGCCAGCAAAGTTTGGCTGGCACCAGGGCCACCATAAAGCGTGTTTGGACCACTCTCGGAGTCAGGGAGGATGGTGCACATCTGTGTGCTGACCTCTCTGACTCTTAAGAGTGGCCAAACTTTGCTGTCAGGAAACTTCAGGACCTACCTTCTCCTCCCCATCACATGCAAGCCAAAGAAAACAGACTCATGTGCTCTCCACATTGAATGGTGCCACAACTGTTTGTGCTTTTCCCCTATAAGGCAGTGATGACTATTTTAAAATATTAGGGGTTTTAAGAGCCAGACTCATTATAACTTTGAGGATTAACAAACCATGCAGAAACTTTAGACTTCTGCTAGACTTTTTTTTTAAACTTTTCTTACCCTAAATCAAATAAGGTCCCACTTAAATATGTGGGTTGTGGATCAGGTCTGATACTTAGTGAATAGAGACTGTAGTTCTCCATTTTCCCCTCTACCCACTCAGGATAGCATTCAGAATTCCAAGTCAGGAGAACCATGACAGGACCACACCTCATTGTACAGGACACTTTCGACCACTGCCTCAGTAACTCCCTGAAATCACTGTCCTGCCAAAGATTCCTGCCTAATGCTCATTAAGCCACTTGCAAATCCCAGACTGAGCATGGCTGCATAAGTTTAATAAAGCAGAAAACAGATGCCATCAATCATGTGAGCCCACCACACATCTGGGGTAAATTCAGGGAGATTAAACTTTGCTTTTCTCCCGGTCTCAAGATCTCCCTCTAAGTAATTTTTGAGATAATATCCTAGTGCACAAGCTCGGCAACTAGCTTATAATTTCTCTCCTCCAACAGTCTTCACTTTCATTGTAGGCTAAGGCTTCTCTCTCCTGACACACAGTGTTTTACCTCCCAAGATTTGCCTCATTTGCCAGACTGAACACACACACCCTTGGCAGCGCAACATCCAAGGACTGTGGAAAGGCAGTGGGTTCCAGTTGGCAAACCCAGCGTCATCTCCCATCTAAGCAAAGGCTAAGGCGACTCTGTTCCAAACATAACAGATAAGCAGGATGGGAGGATTTCTTCCTGCTCCAGTCTCTGCCATTTGCTCCTGCTACTGTCTTCCTGAAAAGCACTTTCCCCTACTTGCCCATTAGCTTCCTCGTACAACAGCTTCAGACAAGGGGATCCCTACTAGAAGTATCTCTGACATCCTCAGATGGGAAGTCCAATGTCAAACAAAAGTTTTCTTGGGCAAGTATCAGGCTTTCTGCCTCTCAAAGTTTGATCCAGATTTATTATTTTTGTGGAGATGGAGATTGCTGGCGGAGGCCCTGATTCCCACTTTACCTGCAATAGCCTAACCTCATGTTGTCTCATTTTCTTCCATCCACTCCCTTTACTTCCTTGCGACTTTCCTTCCTTCTCCTAAGATGTTCAGGTTTCACCTACAAAAGCAGTAAGTGCCGTAATAAAGCACCAAAAGTGATGTTGCCAGTGCCCCCGTGTATTTACGTGAGAAGCAGCGTGTCAGGGCCAAAACGCATTAATGGCCAAGCTGATTTCGGCAGGAGCCGTTCCGTCCAGCCCAGTGCTGGCGGTGGGGCTCCTGCCAGGGCACACATGTGGAATAGATTATCCACCATGGCTTGCAGCGGCTTTTCTCCCTGCCACTCACCTCTCTGCCCGTGTGACAGAGGAGATGGCAAAAGGTTTTCACAGCTGGAATAAATTGAGGGGTAGGGGAAGGGGCGGGGGGATTGAAAGAGACAAAAAAACAACATTGAACTCAGGATGGAAGAAAGATGGTATTAGCAAAGGTAATGGAGAAAATATGTGTCTGTATGCATGCGCGTGTGAGAGAGCGCGGACTTTATTTACAGTCTGTTTGTTTGGTGTTGCCCACACATGGTGAAAATTGTGCAGTGGCCAACCTCCAAAATTCTTCCCAGCAGGATTTTTGGATCTGAGAAAGAAAGGAGCAAAAAAGGGACAGCAGACGTGGAAGATAAAAGAAATAGAAAGCAACAGAGAACTCCATGTCTTCCATAAGACGGATACAGAGAGAGAGAGAGAGAGAGAGAGAGAGAGAGAGAGAGTAAAAAAAAAGAAATTTCTTGCCAGTGCCTTGTGGTTTTGCAGTGGATTGTGAGGAGAATGGAAGGATTCCTCCGTTGTACAAGCTAAAAAGTACAACGGTGAACAGGGTCCAGGAACCCCACCTTAATGTGTACGTAAGTCCCTTTGACTCCTGGCAGAATTCAAAGATCAACATGTCAAACGCTATGTGGAGCTCTGATGGCAGAAATTAGATGTGAAACTGTAAACTGAGATTCTAACGACTTTAAAATTGGTCTGGAGTTGTTAGATTCCAGGTAATCTGATAAAATGGCCATGGACACTCCAAACTAATCAGAGTTACAGTCCAATAAAGAGAAAGTGCTGGGTTTGCCACATTGAGCCCTAAATAGCCTGGGGCTAGAATATCACCACACACACACACACACACAAACCTTCTGCCCACTGCCCCATATAAGTTGGCCCAAGCACTTTGTTCTGCTTCTGAAGCCCTTCTCAGGATCTCTCAGGCATCAAAATCACAGCAGGTGGTCACTATAGGTAGCAGGATCTTTTCAACTGTGGCATCCAAAATCTGGAGTAGGCTCCCAAGAGAGCTCACCCAAGTCCAATATTGCTGGACCCTCATTGAGCCGTCAAGACCGTCTTGCTCCAGTGGGCCTTTCTGAAATACTGCTCTTGATGACTTAATTGCTGCTTCTGATTTTATATCATGCTGACATTTTGATTTCCCCCCTGCTTATTCTGTTAACTGTTATTGTACTGTGGTTTTATGGTTGTTTATAAGCTGCCTTATAGAAGTGGTGGAGGAAGCAGACTGTGTTGAATTTTCTTAGTTTCTTGCAGAATTTTTGCAGCACTGAAATGGCTCAACTGCACAAACAATAAATAAGTGGCAAAGGGTGGGATTGGGTGGATGAAAACTTGGCAGAGGAAAGCCAAGGGGGTATTGCTTACAGGTGATAGCAGCAATGTCCAATTCATTTTCTGTTCAGAAGGTTTCTACCCAGGCACATTTTTTTCACGCTGGCAAGGAGAAGTGGGACTATTTACTCCCACCTGAGCCACACTCAGCCTACATCAGCGGTCCTCAAACTGTGAGTCCGGGACTCACTGGTGGGTTGTGACCCAATTTTTAGTGGTTCACAAAAATGACAGAGCAGATTAGACTATGTAAACTTCTACTTAGAGGTGAGGAAGCACAGCTGCACAATCACCATTATAGCCACACCCTATCAGGCAGCAACCCCTAGGGCAGCCATTTTCAACCACTGTGCCATGGCATGCTGGTGTGCCACAAATAGTCCCCAGGTGTGCTGCGGGAATTTGGGAGTCATTTATTAGGCAGGTCATTGGAGGATGTGACCCCCCCCCCATGTGCCTTGTCAATTGTCAACAAAATTTGATGGTATGCCTTGACTATTTTAGTGCCTTGCCAGTGTACCATGAGATGAAAAAGGTTGAAAATCACTGCTCTAGCGCCTCTAAAAACTTTGAGAACCATTGGACTACATTCTAGGCCAGGTGCTTTGTCGTAATCAATGTGAGTGGCAGCCATGGTGCAGGTGCATGAATCTAGCAGTGATGGGTGAAAAGAGTGCCTTTGTGTTCCCTTCCAACAAGAGTTGAAATTTGGACAGTCTAAACCAGAACTGGGTTTTCCTTCCTTCCTGGGAAATTTTGAACAAATTAAGAGCGCAATCCTAAACTGGAGTTTGGCGTGCATAAACTAAGCTAGCAAAGTTTGGCCAGCACAAGGGCCACCATAAAGGGGTTTGGACCACTCTCAAAGTTAGGGAGGATGGCGCACGACACCATACTTTACGTTGTCCCTTGTGCTGGCCAAACTCTGCTGGTTTAGTTTATGCCAGCCTAACTCCAGTTTAGGATTGTGCCCTCAATGTATGCCCTTTAAATGAATGCGCACATGACCATGAGCACCGGCACTTAGGTTGCGGGTCTTTCTAAAACTCTGATTGTCACCGTTTCTCTTGAACACCATCAATGAAAATCATGTGCAGGGAAGTATTCCCAAGTACACCACCCGTTTTACTATTAACTCCTCCTGCTGCAGTTGGCAACATCCCTCCCTCTCCCCTCCCCCTCCATCTGCTCCCCATTGACTCAGTCACAAGCTTTAAATTGTTGGTCATTAGTCACCAGGCTATTTACCCAACCTTCTCATCTGAACCCGTCACGCTTCAAACACGCCTGGGGCTGAACCTCCCACTAGGCCCCTTTACATCTGTTTTAGAAAGAGAGGAAATCACTCAGTGATACTGACATGATAATGCCATTCGGATAGGCTGGGTCCAGCTCAGTCTGACATTTCAGGGACCCAGCACAAGCGACAAGGCAGAAAAATGCAATTCTCTGGCAAAAAGGGGTTTTATTTTCACCTCTCCTCCCCCTCTGAACTTGTGGTAGACTGGAATTAGGATAATAACAAACCCTAATAATATTATCCCTTGTCAAGTCCATAAAAGTCTTTTCTTGCGTTGCAGCATTTGAAAGACTATTAAGTTTTAAGGCCTGAGACCTCCATGAAGAAAAGGAGTCACTTCTATTTTTTCCCCTTTTGGAGGGTGTTAGACTTTATGGTCCAGTCACCGGCAGAGATTGATGAGGGTTCTATTCTCAGGCGCATGTCCCATAAACCTGATCCTTGCCAAAGTGAATCATGCTGGGGAGAGAGGCACAAGCACTGTGGGTTGGACTACAGGTAAACACATTTGGAATGGCCAATACTTGGGCTTGTAACAATCAGGGTTGTGGAACATCCACACAGCTCTTACTTAGAAGGTCAGAGGCACCACTTCAGCATAGCAGAGCCACCCAGTCGAGATGTAGAGAGTACATTGGCCTATTCCAGCAGCTCTCAAATTGTGGTCTGTGGCCCACCAGTGGGTCAAGACCCCATTATGGGTGGCTCTCGAAACTGAAAGGACAGATTAGGCTATGTGCATCAAGGGTAAAACAACCTGCTACTTGGAGGGGGGGAGCAATCACCATGCTACCCAATCACCATTATAGCCACAGAGGCCTGAGAGGCTGGTAAAGGGAAACTTTTTTTTAATGTGGGTGCTCAGGCTAAAATGTTGGGGATCGACTGCCCAATTCTGATCTCTTACAGTCCTCCAGAAAGCTAATCCTCTAGAATGGAGACCAGAGAACTGGAGAAGAAGCTCAAGTTACACAAAGAGCCAATACTAACTAACCTTATACAGGTTGTTTTACCCTTGATGCACATAGCCTAATCTGTCCTTTCAGTTTCGAGAGCCACCCATAATGGGTGTTATTCAAACTGTGGGTTGGGATCCACTTGGTAGGTCGCCACCTGATGTCAGGTGGGTTGTGGAAAGCAGGGAGAAGCCATCTTGGAAACTGCAGACCTTACTCTTGTTATATTCCTTTTGTGAGTTTTTTTTTAATTTGTTTTTAGTTCAGTGCTTTCACATCATATTTTGTCCTACTCTTGCTTTCTCTCAGGGATATTTCATGGTTGCGCAATTGCTGCAGTCCAAGAATGCCAATTTGCATTTCAGGAGTGTCATTTTATTATGTCACAATGACAGCACTCCCTGCATGATGATATCACTTCCTGCCACAGCATCACTTCTAGTTCAATGACACTTTATGGCACCTTCACAACAGAGACGTGGGCAGTATGCTTGAACTGCCTGCACTAAGCCCATAGGTTCAGACCCACAGTGTCTTACCTGAGTCTAACTAGTAATAAAATGGGTGGAGTGAGATATGAAATGGGGTTTTTCCAGCTCAAACACAGAGTACTATGTTTTTTGTGATTTTCACAAGCTAATGCTGTGCTACAGAATTAGGTGGTAAAATGGACTGTACCACTCCGAACAGAAAATGGGGTTCACAATTGTTAATATTCCCCCATGAAGAAAACTGCATACAGTAAACTAGAATATTGGGCAGAGAAAAAGGAGTTGTCACACAGGCTGTCCCTAGTGTGTTACTCTGGGGTTTTGTTTTTGTTTAATTTTCAATCATTTTTCCTCCATGGGGGAGCTTCCAAAATGGTATTACCCACTTGCCACCCAAAGTATCACAATCCAGCACCCTGCTAGTTTCATTCTATTCATTCAGCTGCATGTGTAGATCCAACCTCATCCTTTCCACTAGAATGAGACACCAGTGCTCGAACAACTACAAAGCTCACCTCAACAAGAGGAGCTTCTTTTGCACAAAACCCAACATCTAAGTACAGGGAGAAGTGGGGGTATGTTTTATTTATTTTCCAAAATGTCTATAGTGATTTTCAGCTAATTCTTCTAAAAACATAATGTACACTCAGAGCACAATCCTAAACTGGAGGTAGGCCGGCACAAGCTAAGCCAGCAAAGTTTGGCCAGCACAAAGGCCACCATAAAGCATTTTTGGACAACTCTCGGAGTCAGGGAGAGTGACTCAGAGAGTGGTCCAAACATACTTTACAGTGGCCAAACTTTGCTGGCTTAGCTTATGCCGGCCTAACTCAGTTTAGGATTGTATTTGTACCCTCAATCACTTGACAGAGCATTACTCAGTACAAAAATCAACATAACATCACACAAAAAACAATACAACCCCATCTTGCCATAAAGCAAACAGCTGAAAAATATACAAAAAAAGGCCTAACGCCCTAAGATGCCACAAAGCAACATTGTCTCTAGCTGCTTCCAGAGCACCACGAGAGAGCAGGATGAATGAACAGCCAGCCAAAGGGCATTCCAAAACACTGGGGCAGCAACCCAAAAGGCCCTGTATGGGAAACCTAATCTTTAATCCCAAAATTTACTGAACCTTGAAGCAGAGTCTCACTGGCTCTTCAGAAACGTCATGGTGGATCATATGGGACTGGAGGAAGTGTTTCCTCAAGTATACCATGGATGGTTAATAGGTTAAAATCCCCAAAGGCTTATCTAGTGATTCTACACATGCACCCCCCTCATAATAGCCTAATTGTATTTGCCTTTGGCTGAATTACCCCCATGTTAACTATAAAGGGGCTTCCACTCACTGCTGCAGATTTGCAAAGTGGCAAAATTTCTGAGAGCTTATGTATATGAAGCACACTGGACTGAAGATTTGGCTTACTCAAAGTCATCGGAATCCCCCTGAAAATAGAGAATGACATATTCCAGATCTCCCTGTCCAGATTCTCTTTTTCACTGCTTAGTCTTGCAAGCTCTCTCTCTCCCTCTCCCATTTGAGGTGTTTATTTAATTGTTTTCCCTACTCCACTGTGGCAGGGCTCTCCTGCCATTAAACCCTGCCATCCGCATTCTGACTGTGTAATTTAAAGCTATAGTTAAATTATGACTTCTCTGAACCTGTTGTGGCACTGACGCATAACCCTAATTAAATGATCACATCCATTCTGAAGCCAGTCTTTTCTCCCCTCAAACGTTAATTACAACATAAGAGGCTTTAATGGCTCGCCTCACCTCCAGCTCCTCGAAAGAAAGGTCATGCGATTAATTTTTGTCATTAATCTTCTCCCAATGTGGACACTGTGCTGTCACTGGAGCCTATTAAACCCCCTTTGCCCCCCTCCTTCCCCTTTTTTCTTTTCCCCCCACCCCAACCAATTCCCAAGTGACTGGCATGAATGAAAATATTTAAGATCGTTCTAGCTCCAGCACATTCTTGGAGGACACCTTTGTTGAGGTTTGGAGACCAGAGGCAACTGGAGATTTAAGTGATCTGCAAATAAGGTTTCCCATAATATGGAGCACTGGGCTTCAGGTTTAGCACCAGTGAAATCCATGACTGCTTGATGTGTAGGAGAGAGCTCAGGGAAATGTTAAGAAGACATTGGAGGTTCAGGGTAAATACGTATAAACCTCCAAATATACAGAGCATGGCTACTGCTGCATGGAGTAAGCAGGAGCTGAACGTGCTGGATGTCTAAATGAAATAGAGGCCTAACTCCTGGCATAAAGATGCAAGAGGCATCATGGGAGAATCAGAGCACTGAGGATGCTGCTGTCTCCCAATTGCTAATGTTGTCTCCTGTGGCGGGTCTGGCTTTCAAAGCATGTAGTTTTCTTTGAAAGGAAATGGGTATTTTTCTAACCCCCACAAAATCGGATTCAGTGATTTAATCCCCTGCATCTTGGAGCGGGTCTAATTTCAACCTGCCCCCCCAGCTGAACCACACAGCCGTTGTTCCTTAAGAGATGGAGATGGAAGGCGGGGGGGGGGGGAGGCCCATAGAGCACACGTTTTGCTAATTTGCAGTATTGTTTTAGCTGAAACTGAGGTCTGAATAATCCCCTTTTATGCAGGATGACGTAACTGAGGAACAAGTCCTTGCACAGTGGGTCTGACAGTGAATATGGTGCTGTTTGAAAGTGCTGCTATTGGCAGAAAATGCCAGAGGATCCGTTGTGCAGCTGAATCCATAAAGCCATGTCCCTAACTCTTGTTATGCTCCAGGTTTTTGGGTTTATGATCTTGCTTATAGGGCACAGCCCATTTCAAGGTGTCCTGCTCACACCACATCAATTCACTGATGCTCTTTCTTACTAAGCCTAAAGGAAACATGACTGTGGGGGGGAAGAGAAAGGAAAATAATTTTTGAAACACAAGTAATGTATTTCGAGCATATTGCAGAGCTAAAAGCTGGCCATCAAAAAAAAAGGTTAGACTTTGCCAAGTGGGAAAGATAGAGGTGATTTCAGATATATAGTAGTATCACTGGCACTATAGTCTTTTTGGAAAGCATGGAGGTGTCCCATTTCATATGCATTTGCTTTGGGTCTCTAGACCTCTCTTTACTTCATAGCATTCAAGAAATCACAGGATTGAAAAAATCACATTCTCCCACCCCTTATAAGAGTTGGATGTGAGCAGTGGTGGGATTCAAATAAATTAACAACCGGTTCTATGACGTCATAGCCAGAGCAAAAAAAACCCCGAAGCCAGCCGAGATAAGCGAGTGGGCGGGGTCCGGCCATTTAACAACCAGTTCTATAGAACCTGGGCGAACCCCCTGAATCCCATCACTGGATGTGAGGGTTTCCGTGGTCTAAAGAGGATGTGAAATGCCCAACCCTTCTTGTTCCCGTCAGCTTTTTCCATCTTCATTTCCTATCCAGGAAAGTAGATGAAGTCCTGAGAGCTTTTTGCTGGCACCCCATAAGAACCTAAGAAGAGCCTTGCTGGATCAGGCCAAAGGCCCATCTAGTCCAGCTTCCTGTATCTCACAGTGGCCCACCAGATGTTTCAGGCATCCTGTTGCCGCCTTTGCACCTGGCATTCTGAAGTAGCTTACTACTAATGTAAGGAGGTTGTACAACCCATTATGGCCTATAGCCAGAAATCTGTCCAATCCAGAGGTGTTTCTACAGGGATGGCAAAGCTCTAAGTTTTGCAAGAAGCCTTACCCTGTCGTGTAAATCCCTCCTCTCCCTTGCTGCTGTAGCCAGTAAGCAACACCAAGATTGGCTAAAACGGTGCAGGAGAGGAGTGATTTCCACTGCAAGGTAAGGCTTCTTGCAAAACTTAGAGCTTTGCCATCCCTGTAGAAACGCCACTGGTCCAATCCCCTTTTAAAGGCCAGATGCCATCACCACTTCCTGTGGCAAGGAGTTCCACAGCTTTAATACCTGCTGGGTAAAAAAGTGTTTCCTTTTATCTGTTCTAACTCTCCCAACACTCAATTTTAGTGGATGTCCCCTCGTTTTGGTGTTGTGAGAGTGGAAAAAGAACATCCTAATCCTAAACACATTATTTGAAAGTACTGTATGTCCCATTAGTGTCAGTGGAATATAGCACCAACTAAAAGTGTTCTAACTACATCCTAGCCCAGTGGTTCCCAAACTGCGAGCTGTGACTATCTGGGGAAGCAAGGAAACCAGCCAGGGAAACCACAGAATCCTCATGAAAAACCTGCCACCCTATAGAATGTATAGGATTGTAGCCCTAATGAGGAGTCACGGCCAACGGCCTAGTAGGTCAAGGAAGCCACCAGTCAAAAAGGTTTAGGAACTGCTATCCTAGAGGTTTTCAGGTATCTAGGGCAGAGCAAGGCAAAACAGCAACCTGACAGCAGACACTGAACAGAATACAGTCCGGGAATTTATATGTAAGTTAAGGAGGCAGCTAAATCTCTGCTTTTGTAAATAAAAGCAAAGGGGTTTGTGGAGAAAACCTCCATCACAGGTTACAAGCCATGATGGCTATGCACAGCCAGTGGCGTTCCTATCAGGGGCAGCGCTAAGTCTTACAGGCGGCTGAGCTCCTGTATAATGTGGCTCCTCCTCCTTGTCTCCAGCCATTTGCGGCTTAAAGAGCAAAGCCTCCAAGCCACTTCTCTGAGCTGCAAATAGCTCTGAACACGAGGAGTAGGGACCTCATTACACAGGAGCTCAGGCTCCTGCAACACTTAGTGTTTTGCCCCCTCCTATAGGAACGCCACTATGTGTAACTTCCTGGTTTAGGAAACAACCTACCTCAGAATGCCAGGTGAAAGGAAGGGACAAGATGCAGGTCTCTCATTGTCTTGTGTGCTCCCTGAGGCATCTGGTTGATGCACTGTGAGATACAGGAAGCTAGACTAGATAGGCCTTTGGCCTGATCCAGCAGGACTCTTCTTTTGTTCTTATGGGATGCATTCACTTCAATGCCAGTGCAATACAAATGTAGTTACTGTAGTTTCTGTTATGTTCATTTCATTATTACTAAGGTCTGTTTTATTAACAAAGAATTATTTGGCTAACAGATTGTTGCAAATACTATAGTTGTGTGGGAAGCCACACATAAGCTATTCCTATTGCCTTGTTCAACGAAGGTAGGCAGGCTGTAGGT
>JAJKFI010000052.1:3106136-3136716 GCA_029204185.1 Lerista edwardsae | reverse complement strand
TGCACAGTGCAGGAGGATAATAATAATTAATAACCATTAGCCACAATAAGGATAATACCAGCGACCGGACAGGCTCATTCTAAAGAAACGTCCTTTTCCCCCCACTTAAATGAAAACAATGATTTGACTTTGAAGAAAGTGACTTTTTTAAAGTGAAAGCTGGATCTGGTCCTCCTGTTCAACCCCCCCTTGCTCCGCACCCCCCCTCCTTTTTTAACTCTCCTTTTTTCTTTTTCTTTTAATACTCTGCGTTCTATCATGCAAATCCCCTTTCAAATTATGAGAGTATTAGAGCCATCAGCGGTAATGTCACCGCCACAAAATGAGAGCAGGGACTTAAGCACCTAACGAACAATGAAATGTGCGAGCCCTGGGACAGGACAATTAAGAACTGGGCTTAGCCAGCCAGGGAAATTTATTGCTATCAAATCCATATTTCTATTTTCCCCCTGAACAGTAACCTATTTGAATATGATTAAAGGGTTTCATTAGAGACGGGAGAAAGGCCCGTGTCCCGTCGTTCCCTGTGAGCTCACAAACACGCATGCTGCAGACAGCACTTTGGGGAGTCAGGCTGGGAGAGGAAGAGAGAAAGGAGAAGCAGGCGTGATGGATCCCGACTTGCCAAAGAGGGGAGAGAGGTCCCTGACAGGCCAGCCTGATCTCACATCTCGTGAGAGCAGCAGTCTTGAGAGTCCCAGTCTTAAACACTGTGTATACAGGGGTATGAACATGTGCGCTAAGGAAACGTGCTAGATAAGTCCCAGCACAGCATTAAAAATGGAACCACACTTTAAGGCATTTCAACGATGGGAAGAATAGGATGCCTTTTTAACAGGTCTCTGCTTACATCGATCTCAGTGCCCAAATGGAAAACTGCGGCAGTTTGTAACGTTTGCAGGCTGTAAAATGGCCAAGGAAGGCCATCTGAGATGGGTATGTGATGTGTCCCAACCCTTTGATTTATCTTCCTCAGTGTATTTATAATTTCCCAATCATGTACTGAAGAATTGGTTATAGAACAGTGGTTCCCAAGCTGGTGGGTCGCAACCCATCAGGGGAACAGAAAAAGGGACAGTCCCCTTTAAGGGGCCCAGCTATCAGCCACAGCACAGTCTCCATGATTTTGCTGCCGCCAGGCAGGAAGGGGATTTTTCAATTTACCTGGGGCTTACGATGATTCTGTGGAGCTCTGGGAGCCTGTGACCCCCTCTGCAGCCATCCCAGAGGCTTGAAAAGCTTGTTAAAAGTAAAAACAACCCACTTCCGGGTTTTAGCTGCTGCTCTCCCCCTCCCCCCGCCCACACAAACTCTTACAGGGTTCCCAATTTCCGAGGAGGACCACCAGTGCGAGGCCCAGTGGAGCAGTGGCAAACACTGGTATATACAGGAGCTCGTCACGACATCCTCATAGCTCTGCCCCAATATGACTACACATCAAAACATTAACTTCAATTTATTGTTCAGAGTGTTTTCTTCACCTGCCACTTATTTCTATTTTGAATCATACTGAGTGACATCTTTAAGGATGCAATCGGATACACACTTGTCATTGAGTAAGACAATGCTTCTCCCCCTGCTGGAGCACGGCATCCAATGGGGGTGGTGGTGGCTCAGGAGGCCCCTTTTCCCATCCCCAAAGAAAAGGGGATGTAAATCCATTTACCCCTCCATAAGCCTCCCTCTCCACAATGGGTCTTCTCTTACCTGCACCAGATCTTTAGCTGGCACAAGTCCAAGGGCAGACAGGCAAAAAGAGTTTATCCAAAACTCCTGGAGTTGCAATAGTTTGATGAATATCCCGAATAAATATAAAAAGAATATTTGCATGCAATTCTCTGCATATTTACCTAGAAGTAGGTCTCATTAACCTGTGTTGTCTGGGCACCTCCCGTGTAGTGAAATGAAGTAAACAAACCCCCATTCCCTCTTTGAGGGACACAACCTTTCCCCCTCCTTTCATCCTTCCCCGTGTATCCCTCCGTATGCACTCCCTGCCCTAGCATCATCCATCTACATTTGAGAGCAGGGCACAGTGGGGCTTATACCCATAGGCAGCTGTATCAGTTTGCTTCCTGCTGAACCTGATGCTTCTTCTGAGCTCAGGTCCTTTGAAGAAAGTTTCAAAGGCACCAGTTGTGCTCTTCTGTTGACACCACTACTCCTGCTGTAGGAAAGACTTCCCTCAATTAAACCCAGTGTCAAACCATTTTAAAGCTGAAATGAAGTGATTTTATTTAAATAGAAAAGTTGGGTTTAAAATAAATTACAGTAGCATTGTTTTTAGTAGAGATATTTGAGGAAAAGAGATCAACCACATTTTAAAGAATTGGTGGCTGTCCAGTTATCTATTCCATACCTTCAGCAAAATGACTTGGCTTAGCACAGTGGTTCTCAAATGTTTTAGCACTGGGACCCACTTTTTTAGAATGCCTATCTAGGATCCACCTGAAGTGATGTAATGGCCAGCAGTGCCGTCTTTGTGACGCCAGAGCCTGCTGCTGTCCTGAGAATGCAGTGATAAGATGGGTTATTTCTAAAAAAGAAGCCTATTTACAACCTTGACATAAGCAAAATAACCACACAGCCCTCCCCCTTTCCAGTGTCCCATCTTCCCATCTTTTCAATGATGGCTACCCTAGGTGCTATGTGACCACCTGAAACTGGCTTGCAACCCACCTAGTGGGTCCCAACCCACAGTTTGAGAAATACTGATTTAGCACATTTGACTGCCTCCTTCACTATATTCCATATTTCAGCATCCGGGGAGGGCAAGATAATAGCCTCCGTTGATCAAACATGAATACAAGAGGCTGAAAAGAATTGCTCTGTGCAAAACCTCACCTCCAAGTAGCCATTTTTCTAGACAGATCTATTGGAAAATCAAATCAATCTACTTCTCTTATTTACTGGTTGGTTTTTGTTTATTATTATAATTTGTGCTCCCAGTGTTGTCACATGTATATCATGAATTTTGTAGCCTGACAGCTGATAAGTTCTTTGTCCTTTGTTATGGATACCTAGTTTGATCAGTAACATACTACATCATGGGATTTGTAGTCTTGAATCATCAAAACATACTCATGTATGTACAGAAGATGGTTAGAGTAAACCTTCTTAAAATGTCACCAGACTACAGATACATTGATACAAGATTGAACATGTCTTAATATAGAGTGAATGTGCAGTAGATTCATTTAACCTAGAATTTTCAGAACATGGTTCATTAGAACTATAATATTCAACTTAAATCCCCTTTTTGGCCGATTTCAGCAGCAAATCTAATTTTTTGTGGCTTCTCCTAGCTTAAAAATTTCATTTCCTTCCTCAATAATTCTACTTTTGTATAAAGATAAGTTATTTTTTCCTTTTCTTTTCCTTTTTGGCATGTTTCATACAGTATTGTTATTGTTTTGTGTATTTATGACATGTTTTATCCACTTTAGTTGTTAACTCACTTACGCCTATTGAAAAAAAGATGAATTGAAAATACAAATAAACAAACTATGGCATTCCAAGCACTGAACTCAAATGGACTTCCGGATTGTAAATTTGCTTTTATATAAGCACTGATAGCAGACCTGATACTGCATCAGGCAGGTTCCTGAGTTGCCCTGCCACCAACAGCACTGTGCTTTGCAAATACTGAGTGAATAGCCCAATCCTATAGGGCCAGCAACAATGTCATAACTCTAGTTACAACACTGCAAAGGTCCTACAGCGTTGCAAAGAGTGGGCCGCCAGTGGCTATTTTGGATCCACCATCCCCAGGGGATGTGAATACTGGGCAAAACTCAGGTAGCCTGGTCAGTTAACCCTCATCTTTGGCCCTGAGTGCCTCATAAAGCCCTAGGCCCTCCCTTTCTTGGGCAGTCTCTCTCGTCCATCCCCAACCCAGCTTTACCTTACCTGGTCCTGTGGTTAACGGGCCAGTGTCCCGCTGTGAGGAGCAACCAACCTTGTGCCTTGACAGTTCGGGGGATGGTGGGAGGCCTGTATGTACGCCCATGCATGGGCTGTATGGTGCCAGTAGCTGCTCCCCTGCCAGGGTTGCGATGGGGCAGCTGCAGTCCCCAAAACGGTGCAGCAAGTCCAGAAGTAGACAACCTGTCCATATGTTCTCCCCAGTACTGCTGGGTTTTGACTGTTGCTTTCTGAGATTGAGTAGCCAAGACAGGATAAGGATTACGTCGGTGCGTTGCTCACCTTGCTGCCTAACATTCATCCTATGCAAACAGGCCAGGATAGACTTTCAGTCCTGAGTGACTTCAGTGTGCTGAAGCCCCCAATATTGATGCAGCCCAGGATTCCATGGCCACAATGACAACCGTGTTTCCACACATGATCTTGACCACAGATCAAGATCAAATACTTCACTTAGTATTTGAGCAACTCAGTAGTGATCTGTTATTTAACCCCTGCTAACCCCTGCTAACTGGGCAAGAGGCACTTTTTCAAGTGGTGTCCTCTTATATTTAGCAGGGGGAGAGCAATTGTCCCTCTTCACCCCAGCGCAGTGTCTGTTGCTGGTGGTGTTCTCCATTCTTTTAGATTGTGAGCCCTTTTGGGACAGGGAGCCATTTAACTTTAATGTTATTGTTTGCCTGTAAACCGCTTTGTGAACTTTGTGTTGAAAAGCGGTATATAAATACTAGTGATTGATTGATTGATTATTAGAGGAGATTAATATCGCTTCATTGTCAAAAACAGATTGCCACCAGATAGTGTTTAGCTTCCCTTAGTTTTTAACCTATGCAGTAGCGAAGGTCGTCTTAGGATGGTTTGACCATAGACGTATGGATTTCTGTTGGCTTTGGGTGATTTTCCTGCCACTTCTGCAGGTGATTCTGCAGAGGTGTTGGCTGAGCTTTGTAATAGGGTGATGCCCAAGTTTTGACACAGATGCTCTCTGTTCCTTTAAATATGGCCAGTGTTTTATAATTGTCTTATTATTTTATTTTTATATTGAATGCTTTTGTTTTTGATGTTTTTCCTTGTGTTACATTATACTCTTACATAGTTCTGGAAGTTGCCTTAGGCATTTGCTTTGGAATGGGAAAGGCGGAATACATACATACATACATACATACATACATACATGCATACATACATGCATACATACATACATACATACATACATACATACATACATACATACATACATAGCAAATCACCTTGAGCTTCCTGTTGGATTAGGAAGGCAGAGTATAAATGTTTCAAAATAAAAACGACATCAACTTTTGCATTGTCTCACATTTCCTGAAACGTAGGTTTTTCTATGGAACCAATTTACCCATTCAACTGCAATTTTACATTCAATAATGTATGACCAAGCAATGAGAAATCCAGTGCATGATGTGACCCAGATCAGGGACTCGCAAGCGGTGAGTGGCTGGGTCTGTGTGAGGGCAGACCAGGACTTTCTGTGGGTGCAGGTAAGATTGTGCCTTACCTGCACCAGTTGGACCAAGAGGTAGGCTTAACGGGGAAGAGATGGAATAGATCAGGTCTGGGAAGGAGGCGGGTTCAGCAGCAGCAGTACTCACTGAATCCTAACCCCCTTCCCATGCCTGATCCTCCTGCATGGGTCAGTGCAGACATGCCAATCTGGTGCAGGTCTGGGTTGAACCATGGTGGCTGCTGAGGCTTACCCTGGGGAAAGGGAACAAATGTCCCCTTATCCTGAACAAATGTTACCCTTACCTTTACTTCAACATGTCAAATTTTCTCTGCAGGATACAGCGGAAACTGCGTTGGTGCTGCCACATTGCCATGCAAAAGTCAGGATTGTTACTCTGTGCAATTGTAAGACTACAAAGTGTCTTGATTGTGTATTATCAACACAAAATATGTATCCTAAACTATACAGGAAATCTGATTAAATTATACAAAACCTTTGAATGACACAACCTGTTCCTGTAGAATTTTTATAAAATCAACAGATTTTTCATCACAATCCATTGTAGAAGGAAAACAAAACTGATCTGAAGTTGAATCCCTTTGGCAAGCTTTGCAAACCCATAATTTTAAATATTAGATTGGAAATTAATTTCATCATGCTGAAGAATCTATGGCTTCCAACATTTGTCAGATGAAAACTGTCCAGTACAATTAAGTTGCTTTCAGGGCTAAGAAATATATAATCTTCAGGACACAGCCAATACAAGCTCAAGCACCCAGCTGGCTGCAGTGCACAGCCAATTGCTGTTGTATGCAGGCCTGCATGAAGTGAACTCAGGATTCGTAATATGGCAGTAGTAAGCCAAATGAATGAGACATTTTCATGGCATGTGATGTTAAAGGCATTTGGGAATATTAACTGCAAATTATACATTTTCTCACTACCCAGCAAGTGTGTTTTCACATTTAGATGTCAAAACAGTGTACATTTTAATTATCACACAAGGCTCTAATCTCTAAACACAAAAATATTCAGAGGTCCACTAGCAAAGTTAAAAGGTTCGGTTGCAAAATAGACAGTCGTGTTACACACAGATCTCTCTGCAGGCCCAATGCAATAATGAACCTAGATGTACAGAGGGAAAACAGATCCTGAAACTATTAGGGAGCACAGCTGGAACGTACTTTTATCAAGCGGTACTAGTACAGCTTTGTTCTCCTGTTAGTTTCTTCTCATACCAGCCCCTCCCCTCCCCTCTCCCTTTCCCACCTATCCAGCCACCCACCTACCCATCCTCCTTCCCATCTCTCCCCCCCCACCCCAACGAGGCATCACAGCTCCTAACGAAACGGAACTGCTGCCAGATGAAATATATTACTATTAAATACTTAATTCTTCTACTGAGCGAAGAGCAGCCAGTATGAATACGATTATTAAAGAAAATTACTTTGGCTGATCAGATATTTCTGCATACTAATTTCTGACCCTGCTTCCCTCTCTGCTTGCTTCTCATCCCTCGGAGACCAGGACAGAGAAAATTCCATCACAAATAGCTGATTACTGGGGCTTGCATTAAAATCAAATTTTTTTTCCTGTCTCGGCACTAATGTCCTTGCCCACAGTAGGGACAGCAGTGACAGTGAAGGAAATTATGCTGGAGATGGGCCCAGGTCCCACTGCATGTGGAAGTCTGTGAGATAGATATGAATACAGATCCAAATGTGGAGGCCTTGGCCTTAGATTCAGCAGCGCCCGTAGCCCAACAAAATTCAAAACAGCAAGACCGCTTAGAGTGTAATTCCAACCCGGTGCTGGAATAGGGAGGCCAGCTGGCCTGCCCCATATCCAGCACAGGGCTGGGACTGGCTGCAGTGCAACCTTGGGGCAAGGGGAATCTATTCCCAGGTAACACAGCAGTGGCCTGAATGGGGCTACTTGGATCTGCGCTGCCAAAATCAGTGGCACAAATTTGAGCAGATCCGGCTGGAGCCAGACCATCGGATCCTGGCTCTGCCCACAGTCCCACCCTCCCCCACCACATTCCACCTCCCCTATCCTCCTGAACCAGCCAAGCTCTCCCAGCCTTACCTGGGTGATGCTTTACCTGGTAATCTCCCAGCCTTACCTGGTAATTGGCGCAGGGAGGCTAGTGCGCATCCATGCACTGGCCTATCCTCCTCAGAAGTCGTTGCAAATGAGCCTTACCGTTCATTTGCAACCACACTGGGCTGGCACAAGGGACTTGTGCCGGCCCAAGGTGCAGTTTGGATTCCGCCCTCAAACAACTGCCACACATGATGTTGCAGTGCACGCAGAGCCTGCCCCAAATCTCGCATAGCTCGAAGCAGCGTGCCAAATGTTGCCCTCCCTCCTTAATCGGTGGCCAACAGCCACTGTTGCCACTCTTCTTCCTGCTACCAGGATTCAAAAAACACTCTAGCCCTCCATTCTCCTCTATACTTCCTCTTCCACTCTTTCCTTTCCCCTCTTCCTTTCTGGGAGCAGTTGAAGTGGATGGACGTGGGTAACCTTTGTAAGTTCATCCCCTGAGGTGACCACCTCAGTCACATGCGAAGGCCAGCCTGAGTGCCACAGACATACACATTGCCCTCACTTCTTCTCAAGTGTCCTTCCATTTCTGTGGCCTAGCAAATATCTCATTGCTGCTTCATGACAAAAATAAACATGGGCTACTTTTATGTGTTATTGTGTTACCAGGAGAAAAGAAAGGAAAAGAAAGACCTTTCTCCCCATGGTCTTTATATATAGCGCTCCATGGGCCACCACCAGCCCCCCAGAGTGCTAACAGTCACCTCATGAGGAAAATGCTAAAAATAACCTGATTTCTCCCCACATCCTATAAGCCATCAATTTACTTGCTTTAAAAAAAAGACACTTGTGGAGGTGTCACCAGCCTGAAGTTGTAATTACAGCTTGTGCATGTTAATTCCAAGCTCCTGTGCCATACATCTCATCTCAATGGGGGAGCCTGTCTGCTGCACCTCTTTCCTTCACCTCTGAGAAAAGTCTGTGGGAGGGGAAAGATTCTATTAAGGAAGCTGTGCCGCTCCCACGGAGGAAATGAAGACAGGCAGGCAACTTCTTCCCAGTTTTCTCTCCAACATATTATGATGTGACTCATATCTAGACCTTCAAATGATGTAGATACAGCTAATACAAGGCTCTCCATGAAAACTAGTTTAGGGAGCTATATAGATGTGCCCATTTGACACAGCTATGGATGTGAAATACATACACAAAGCGTAAACGTCTACAATTTTTGTCCAGGCTTGGCTCAGGTCTCTGGGAGGCTCAAATGATTTCCTGTCATTTTCCCCTCTGGGGATAACCATGTGTGAACTGCTTTGGTAACATAATAATTCTATCACTATTCCATCATGGCTTTTGTATTGGCAGAGATATGAAAACAGTTCAGTGTTCAGCTGTGTTCCATCCACTGGCTGAGAAGGGGGTTCCCTTAGGACTCAACATCATGATCAAGTTGCACTCTTGGTTGTTGATAAGGAGGAGAAGGGAGTAAAATATGTAGCGTTTGATGGACCTTTCGCTGTTTTTATATTATCTGCACACCACAGCCCCCTCCCTTTTCAGATTATTGGCCTTTTTTGTAATGGTCACAACCAGAAACTGAAATATGGGAACAACATTGTAGTGGACCATTTGATTTCTATGTGGCTAGTTTCTTGCCCATTAAATGGTCAAACACCCCAACACCTTGGCTACTATCCCAATTCTGATTTGAGCACTCTTAGGGCTTAAGCATACTTTCTAACTCTGCACTGGATTGTGTCATTACATGAAAATAAGTTATGATGAGTTCAGGTGGGCTTATTTTTGTGTGATGAGTAAGTTTCATGAAGCTGAATCTGTGTGTATACCCAGAGCTTTCTTACTTCCACTTATGATAAAGGAAATTCATGAGCCTGCAGGCTCAGTCCTATCCAACTTTCCAGCACTGATGCAGTCACAGTGCAGCCCCAAGGTAACAAACCCTCCTTTATATCAGCACTAGAAAGTGGTTGCTGGCAATGAAATCCCACATCCCTATAAAACTCTGGATCATAGCTGATAATTAGAATCAAGATCAAACCCAATTCATGCACTACCTGCTGCAGCACAGAAGGTATTAAAAAAATCTCTTTTACATATTCAGGAGGACCTACATTGTAGTGGTAGCATATGTAAGGCCTGTTCACATAGGTTTCTTGATGTGTGTGCTTATTTATACACCAGTCCCAGTTTATGAAAAGATGGTGGTGTGGTGGGGCATAATCAAGCAAGTTAGAAGACCCACATTAATAATTAATAAAATAATAACAACTGTTAATGTCTCAATATTATGCAATAGTTTCAAACCAGTTTTCCAGGTGTTCACACATTTCAAAATCAAAGATTTCTCTCCATTGAATCATTAACATAGGACCCCATGGAGAAGGAAAAAAGATGTCTGGATCGCAATCTTTTCAAGAGCAACATCTGTATTGTGAATGTAACATGGAAGGAAGCCCTAAGATAGCACACCACTCGGTATGAAATATGACATTTGAAAAACATCATATGGAACAAGGAAAATGAGTGGTTTTCAGAAAGAACTCTGAAGCCAGATGTGCTCCTAAGTTTCACAGGTGGCTTTGGTTTTTTTGTAAGAGGAGGGATCAAATCCTGCAGTTAACCCTCCTCCAGCAGAAATAGGCTCTGGAATGAAATTTGCTTCTCAAACTCAGATCTGTCATCATTTAGCCTCACGGGTGGAGGGCCTCTTCACACAACCACAGCCACAAGACATGCTTGAAAATATTGTATGTGTGCCAGCTCCCAGACGATGGCCAACCAGTCAGGTACATCCATCGCCATGTACAAAATTCAGTTTTCAGCCTTTCTCAGCAAATACTCACTCAGCTGAGGGTGGGGGGGGGGGCTTCCCTATTGTCAGAAGGTAGACCGTATGCTCCTTAGGCCCTTTTTTTGCTTCTGCTGTTCTTTAAAGCATCATGAGCATTGATCATGTTAAAGGAATAAACTAATGGCAAAAGCATGACCAGCTGCCTATGCTGAGACATCAAGTGTGGGATTTACAAATGCTTTCCCCCATAGTTGCTATGTACTCAGCAGCTGAGTGAAGGTATTGCTCAGCCCTTACTTCCTTGGTAGTTCTCATGTCTTCATTTCCATGTTTGCCCGAGAACCTATAAACGTGTTTGAGGCACTATGGCTCAAGGGCCAGCTCCTAGGAACTATCCAGGAGCCCTTTGAGCCTGACAAGCTGCCTTAGGATCTAAGTTTCAAGGATCTATAGACACAAGAACATGGAATGTTTGTTTTTCCTTATTGACTTTCTCCGAATAAACCTAGAGAAGGAAGAAAGGGGCTTGCTGGCAGTGGCAGCAGTTGTTTATCCAGTGTTTATGATAAAGAGTTTTCTCCATAGCAACAGGTGGCAATGTGTAGTTCTCCAGAAAACATTTTCAGTTATTTAATGTATTTATTTGCACATTTACTTATACAGAAGCCATGTAGAGTTGACTCTCAGAGTTTTAAGTTTCCCTCCGGCATGGGCAAGACCCATAACTCTGGAAAAGGCTGTTATGTAGTTCTGAAAGTCTTTCCCACTCTTGTGTGTGTCTTGTGTCTTTCTAACTCACCTAGAGGACACAGGATTTGGGGCTGGGGAAAAGGGCCCTGAGGTATGGGATATCCTGTGGGAAGAACTTGTAAGGATGTGGAAGACAGTTTAGATGTGGAAACAGTTGGGTTAGTTGGATTTAAGTCCCACTGAAATAACTAATGAGTTGCAGCTAACTTTGGGTTCAGAGAGCTGGAAGGAAGGACTTTCTGCAGTTGTACTACAGAACAGTACAGAATCAGGAATCTATACGGGCACTGATATTAGACTTACAGGTTAGTTCTCTGGGTGTTTTTTTTTTTAAAAAAAATTGTACTGAGGCAGGTATAATCTGGGCTGGCTCCAGGAGTGGCAGGGCCCAATGTGGGACATTCCCGTGGGGCCACCTACTCTCTCCATGGAGCCCCCCACTCACCAAGAAGAGCACTTGTGGTGCCATTCACCTGGAAATAGTTGGTGATGACATCACCACCAACTGATTCCATTTTGGCCTGTTTGGAGGCAGAGGCAGACGGAAGGGGCCAAGGCAAAGCTGTTCTGTTTTCCCCACTGACTCATAGCCCACAGAGATCCTGGCTGCAGCAGCAGGTGATCTGCTCACTGCACTGGTGCAGAGCCCCCCATGACATTGGTCACATTGGCTTAAGGCCAGCCCTGGCTATAACAAGATCCTGTAATAGGGTCTTCACACTGACACACAGTGATTGCTCCCATACTGGCCCTTTTCTCTAGCACTGCCATCTTTTGTTCACTCATTTTTACAGGAAATCACATGACTTCATCAAATCATAGCACTAAAGTATTTTTTTTTTGTGCTGTCTTCTGTTTTTCCAGTTCTGATTTGTGGTTTTTGGGTGTGGGCTATAAAACACAATTGCAGCAACAGGCTATTATTAGGATTTTTACTGGAAATTGTTCTTTTAAACTGAAAACTTCTTCTTTGCATGTTCCACCCATGTTATTGATTCCCTGGCCAGCACTGATAGGAAATTACTGCTGAATTGCCCCTGATTTAGTCAATTGTTATTCCAGAAGTGGAGGTATTAAATTACTGGTTTCTTTCTATTTTTGGATTCATGGAAAATTTATGGAAAGTTGTCGTCCTGGGGACGACAAATGTTGACTAAATATGGGGCAATTCAGCACTAATTCCTTGGCTGTGCTAAAGAAACAATAAAATAGACTGATGGTCCAATCCTATGGGCCTTTTATGACAGTGGGACTAGAGCCTGCTGGTGAAAAAGGTCCCGCGATGGCACAAAGATTATGTGGCCATTTGAGGCCACTGCCACAAGTCTGCTGCAACAGTGGATCCCTGCCATTGTGGACCCTGAATGGCCCTGGTGCGGAGTGGTTCATGGGAAGGAAGCAGAAGGGGTGGATCTGGCAATAGCAACTTTCACCAGATCCTATCCCCCATTCAGTGGAGGTTCTGCCATTGTCTGAGGGGGCACAAATGCCCCAAGCGCTGCTGCCTTTAAAGATGCTGCCTCTGCCCCCATTGTTTTTCCCTCTGGGGAACCAGAACAAGTTAGTAAATGCTGTCCAAAGGCGTTACAAGCTGTTCGATTGCCGCCTGCACCCTAGCATGCAACACGGACAAATACTACAGCAGGTGGGGTGATAGGCTAGGATGTGAATCTGCAAACAGGAACTATTCAATTATCATTAGAAAGGGCCATTGCTGAATACTCACATTGCTGACAAGAAAACTAACTGAAAGTTTCCTGTTATTATCAGAGATGTTGTAGGAGGATCTTGGCCAATGGAAAGGGCATTGCTGGGTAAAATAGCACTATTTAAGTGCTGTGTGGCAGCTCCATTTTAATTTCACTTCTAATTAATTGCCAAAAACCAATGTTTCAGCACTCAGTGGAAAGAAATCCTAAGCGAATTTACTCACTTTGGTATCAGAAGCCAATTTGTATCCCTTCGTTGATTCACTAGCAGCTATCTAAGCACTTGTGCTACAGAAGAGGCATTTGGGAGGAAGGGATCAGAGAAGGGCTGATGCTACTAACAGTCCTGGACTGTGTACAAAGAACCATTGGAATGCCCCACTCTCCCCAGCAGCAGTTCAGCTATCACTGTTCAGTGGTAATGGGAGAGACTTGTTTGTGGGGACAACATTGGGAAGTGGGGCAGCCTCTGTAAGTGTCTCTGTAAATGCTGTACCAGCTGAAGCAGCAACTGCAAGACTGGGCTGCCTGTCAGTTAATTGCCTTGGGGCTTTTTTCCCACTGATGAATCAATCAATTAACCAATTAAAATAAGCATTGCATAATCTCAATCCAAGCGGCGTTTTGAGGATATTTAATTAAGATAGCAGTTTTCCTCAGCCAAATATTACAGAAATTCATTTGTTGTTCGGAAGATCAGCTTAAATGTGCACACAACTGCAATCTAGAAACACACAAAGATTATTTACAACGGCGGCAACTAAACTGAATGCCCTTTCACAGACCAAAGCTCCAATGAAAAGTGCACATCTTTAATCTGTGGATAATGAATTTATTTATTAATTGCAATGATTAATGCTTTCATCCTTGGTTTGTATCTCTGAGGTGCCATAGTATAAAATTAAAGACTATCACCTAAGGAGGTTTAAAGGATTGCTTTTCCCCAGATGAAGATATGCTTATGTTGAAGTCCATGGAAATGAGTATGCAAAACAAGAATGACAGCGGCAGACACAAGAAGATTTACACAAATAAACCCAGAGGGTAATACAGAAGCTTAGGAACATTAGAGTTTCATGCGCACACATACAGACACCATTCTGTCCTTGGGCCTTCCTTGCATACATATCAAGATGTTTCTCTTTACTTCAATATGGCTAGTTTAGCCAATGCAGGGTCTGTTATCAATATACATTTTTTCTTTTCCTTTTTTGCACATTTTGCAAACATACAGACATAAGATAAATCTGAGAATACATCTGCATGATCTCAGTCCTAGAACAAGATGGGTGGGATTCAGGGCTCAACCCTAACTTGCGCTGGAGCAGGCAGGCCAGTGTGCATGCACCATATCCAGTCCAAGTTGGCAGCTGCCTGGAGCCTCCATGGGGCATGGGCACGTTTGCGCCCTTACCTCGGGGTAAAAGCCAGCCATCCCAATGGCCTACTCAGATCTGCACCCGCTATTTAGCAGGTGCAGATCCAAGCAAGCTGTGCAGCCAGATTTGGGGCCGCGCAGCCTGGGGACGGGAGCTTGGATGCGGCCAAATGGTCGCATCCAGCTCTGCAGAACCCGGCTCGCACAGGAGCGCTGCACCAGTAGCTCATGGGGATTGCATCGCTGCCATTTCACACCCCTGCAAGCACTTAACAGTGCTTTTCAAACTCGGGGGAGTTTGAAAACCACTGGTGTATAGGATTGCAGCCTGAGAGCCTAGGTGTGTCTACTCAGAAGTAAGTCCCATTATAGTCAACGGGGCTTACTCCCAGGTAAGTGTGGATAGGATTGCTGCCTTACTGCTTCAGGCTCTTACTAAAACAACAGACGGAGAGTCCAAGCTGGGACTAGAATCCTTAAACCAAATTTGAGCTCAGCAGTCTATCTTTCCCTTTGCTGGTGGACCAAAAAGACCCTGCCTTTCAATTAACTGTTAGCTCATCAGGGATTTATTACCACCTTCAAAACTAGAAAATACCACCTTTAAATTCTGTAGCACAAAATGCTGGGTCTGGATAAGCCAATCTGGTGGTATTTTCATGTTATGTTAATGTACGTAAAGTATTACGGAAGTGGGTACAGCTTAGAGCTGGTTCTTTGTTAGCTGGACTCTGCACCCAGTCCCTCCCACACACACAGCTATGCACACCTTGCGATTAAGAACAATAGGTGATGCAAGCTGTACAATAGGAAGGGTCTGTATTGACTCAACTGTGATGGAACTAATGCTAGGGGGCATGCAACAGTTGGTTGCATTGAGCTGTCTTGGTTTTGTATAAAATGTTTCTTATTCAGTGTCCAGTGTTCCTTTTCAAAGTGGCAGTTGCTCTCTGCAACTTGCACTTCCCACTATACTAAGGTTTGGAGAGGCCATGTTTTAACATGTCAGAAGCTTTTGCTTAAGCGCTAAACTGTAGAACATCATTAACAGAAGTCCCTTTGTTTCGGCAGATGGTCTTTCTCTGATCTGTGAGGCATCGTTCCTGCAAAGGAATTGAGATCTCATGCTGAACACCATGTTTCTTGAAATGCAGTTGCACAGTATAAAGTTAAAATCGGCTACAAGCCCTAACCTGTCCCTTTATAATCCTGAACATGCGTTACAAAGCGAAAGCTGACCTTTGGTAGCTTTAAGCTCAACGCCCACATCTATTTGCAATACAGACAGCTGCGCTGCATGCCATGGAGAGAGGGAGAACGAGCTTTTCATGCTCATCATGTGAAAAGCCTCAACAAGTTCAGAGGTTCACTTCAAAAGAGCCCTTGACAGTTTGGATTCTTGTATGAAATTTATCAAAATTTATCCAAACTTTGCTTTGACATCTTGCTGGTCAATTATTTTCAGCATTATAACATCTTGGCAAATTCACTGGGCAGGTCACATAGTTAGAATGGAAAAGGTGAGAGGCACTTTAAAAGGTCTCTGACAGAAAATGAGACAGCTTTTTGGTAGAAGCCAATTCTTTTGATGTGGAAAGGTTGGAGGACTGAAGGATTAGCTGTGGTGGGTGACTTGGAGTTAAGTTCACTGAAGGAGAGAGGTTGTAGTGGCCACCAGTGCTTTGAGCCAAACTGGTTAGTTGGGTTCCCTGCTTCCTTCATACAGATGTAAGGTCTTCATTGTTGTCATTCACAAAACCACGTAAAATAAATCAACAAGCACTATTGTTGTTGTTGTTCAGTCGCTAAGTCGTGTCCGACTCTTCGCGACCCCATGGACCACAGCACGCCAGGCCTCCCTGTCCTCCACTAGCTTCCGGAGTTCACCCAATTTCATGTTCATCGCTTCGGTGACACTATCTAACCATCTCATCCTCTGCCGCCCCCTTCTCCTTTTGCCTTCAATCTTTCCCAGCATGAGGGTCTTTTCTAAAGAGTCCTCTCTTCTCATCAGGTGGCCAAAGTATTGGAGCTTCAGCTTCAGCATTTGTCCTTCCAGGGAGCAATCAGGCTTGACTTCCTGTAGGATGGACCGATTGGACCTCTTTGCAGTCCAGGGGACTCTCAAGAGTCTTCTCCAGCACCATAATTCGAAAGCATCTATTCTTCGGCGCTCTGCCTTTCTTATGGTCCAGCTCTCACAGCCATACATAGCTACTGGGAAAACCATAGCTTTGACTATGCGAACCTTTGTTGGCAGGGTGATGTCTCGGCTTTTGATTAAGTTGTCTAAGTTCGCCATAGCTTTCCTCCCAAGAAGTAAACGTCTTTTAATTTCATGGCTGCAGTCACCATCTGCGGTGATCTTGGAGCCCAGGAAGATAAAGTCTGTCACTGCTTCCATTTCTTCCCCTTCTATTTGCCAGGAAGTGATGGGAGTGGTGGCCATGATCTTAGTTTTTTTAATGTTGAGCTTCAAGCCAATTTTGGCACTTTCCTCTTTCACCCTCATCAGCAGGTTCTTTAAGTCTTCCTCACTTTCTGCCATTAGAGTGGTGTCGTCTGCATATCTGAGGTTGTTGATATTTCTCCCAGCGATCTTGATTCCAGCTTGTGAATCATCCAGCCCTGCCTTCCTCATGATGTACTCTGCATATAAGTTAAATAAGCAGGGTGACAGGATACAGCCTTGTCGTACTCCTTTCCCAATTTGAAACCAGTCGGTTGTTCCATGTCCAGTTCTAACTGTTGCTTCCTGGCCCACGTACAGGTTTCTCAGAAGACAGATAAGGTGGTCTGGTACTCCCATCTCTTCAAGAACTTGCCACAGTTTGTTGTGATCCACACAATCAAAGGCTTTAGCATAGTCAATGAAGCAGAGGTAGATGTTTTTCTGGAACTCTCTGGCTTTCTCCATGATCCATCGAATGTTGGCAATTTGATCTCTAGTTCCTCTGCCTCTTCGGAAACCAGCTTGTACATCTGGTAGTTCTCGATTCACATACTGCTGAAGCCGAGCTTGTAGGATTTTGAGCATGACCTTGCTAGCATGTGAAATGAGTGCAATGGTGCGGTAATTCGAGCAATCTTTGGCATTGCCCTTCTTTGGGATTGGAATGTAGACTGATCTTTTCCAATCTTGTGGCCACTGTTGGGTTTTCCAAATTTGCTGGCATATGGAGAGCAGCACTTGGACAGCATCATCTTTTAAGATTTTGAGTAATTCCGCTGGAATGCTGTCACCTCCACTAGCTTTGTTGTTAGTGAGGCTTTCTAAAGCCCACTTGACTTCACTCTCCAGGATGTCAGGTTCGAGCTCAGTGACTGTACCACTGTGGTTATCAGGAACATTTAGATCGGCCTTATAGAGTTCCTCTGTGTATTCTTGCCACCTCTTCTGAATCTCATCTGCTTCTGTTAGGTCCTTGCCATTTTTGTCCTTTATTGTGCCTACCTTAGCATGAAATTGTCCTTTGACATCTCCAATTTTCTTGAAAAGATCTCTAGTCCTCCCCATTCTGTTGTTTTCCTCTATTTCTTTGCATTGCTCATTTAGAAAGGCCTTCCTATCTCTCCTTGCTGTTCTCTGGAAATCTGCATTCAGTTGGGTATATCTTTCCCTTTCTCCCTTGCTTTTGGCTTCCCTTCTTTCCTCAGCTATTTTTAAAGCCTCTTCAGATAGCCACTTTGCCTTCTTGCATTTCTTTCTCTTTGGGATGGTTTTAGTTGCTGCTTCCTGTACAATGTTACAGACCTCCGTCCAAAGTTCTTCAGGCACTCTGTCTACCAAATCTAAGCCTCTAAATCTGTTTGTCACCTCCACTGTATATTCGTTTGGGATCTGATTTAGGTCATACATGGAGGGCCTAGTGCTTTTCCCTACTTTTTTAAGTTTAAGCCTGAATTTTGCAATAAGAAGCTCATGATCTGAGCCACAGTCAGCTCCAGGTCTTGTTTTTACTGCCTGTATAGAGCTTCTCCACCTTTGGCTGCAAAGAATGTAATCAATCTGATTTCGATGTAGACCATCTGGTGAAGTCCATGTGTACAGTCGCCGTTTGTGTTGCTGGAAAAGGGTGTTTGCTATGACTAATGTGTTCTCCTGACAGAACTCTATCAGTCTTTGCCCTGCTTCATGTTGTACTCCAAGACCAAACTTGCCTGTTATTCCTCTTACCTCTTGACTGCCTACTTTAGCATTCCAATCCCCTATGATGAGAAGGACATCTTTTTTGGGTGTTAATTCTAGAAGCTGTTCTAGGTCTTCATAGAAGCGGTCAACTTCTTCCTCATCAGCACCAGTGGTTGGGGCGTAGACTTGGATTACTGTGATGTTGAAAGGTTTGCCTTGGATCCGAATGGAAATCATTCTATCATTTTTGAGGTTATACCCCAGTACTGCTGTTCTCACTCTCTTGTTCACGATGAAGGCTACTCCATTTCTTCTAAGGGATTCCTGCCCACAGTAGCAGATATAATGGTCATCTGAATTAAATTCTCCCATTCCTGTCCATTTTAGTTCACTAACTCCCATGATGTCGATGTTCAGCCTTGACATCTCACGTTTGACTACATCTAACTTACCTTGATTCATAGATCTGACGTTCCAGGTTCCTATGCAGTATTGCTCTTTGCAGCATCGCACTTTCCTTTCACTTCCAGACACATCCACAGCTGAGCTTCCTTCCGGTTTTGGCCCAGCTACTTCACTCTTTCTGGAGCTACTAGTACTCGTGTTCTGCTCTTCCCCAGTAGCATAATGGACACCTTCTGACCTGAGGGTCTCATCTTCCAGTGTCATATCGTTTAGCCTTTTAGTTTTGTAATCCATGAGGTTTTCTTGGCAAGAGTACTGGAGTGGGTTGCCATTTCCTTCTCCAGCGGATCACGTTTAGTCAGAACTCTCTACTATGACCTGTCCATCTTGGGTAACCCTACATGGCATAGCTCACAGCTTCATTGAGCTACTCAAGCCCCTTCGCCACGACAAGGCAGTGATCATTGATTAAAAATGAAAGCAGGCATTTTTAGATTTGCCATCTAAAGTATGTTCATTCAAGTGGCTTAAGAACTCTATCCTAGACCACCTCTTTCTTTGATTTTGACAGGCAGTCAATAGTGTCTTCCTGGTAGTGCCCTTCATGTCCAATGTACATGTTTATAGGTCTTGAATAACTAATTAATAATGGTAATCATTATATACATGTTGCAAAGGGCTGTAACACTGGCAGTTCCAATCCTACGTACTGTACGTCTGCTTAGAAGCCCCAATGAGCTTCATGGGAATTAATCCCAGCTAAGTCTGTACAGAATTCTAGATACACATGCCTGGAAGTAATGGCCCAACCATTCTGGAAACACACTGGAAGCCACAAGCTTCCAGGCCGCCACCTCAGGCAGCAGGCAAAACTAGAACATGGCTGTGGTGAAGAAGAGCACCGCCAACACTGTTAAGTTGGCAGGGTGGGTGGAACAGAGTGGGCTGTGGGCAGATTGGGATGGAATGGGGGGTTAGCCTGGGGCATGTCAAGGTGGGAAGGGGTGGCACCCAGCATGGACAATGTGCACAAGATATTGTCCCATTTGTCTCCTCAGACTTGTGCCAGTTAAAGAGCTTGTGCCGGTTAGAGAGCAGTTTAAGGCGATCCATTGGGGCATATAGTTGAGGGGCTTATAGAGAGGTAAGGAAAAATAGTTTCCTTCTTCCTTTCCAAGCCTCCTAATTCCCCCTACCCCCACCCAACCAATAACATGCAAAGCAGCCTGTTTTGGCATGGCTGCATGCTATGGCGGGGGGGGGGGAAAGCATAGGATTGGGCTGCTAGTCCCATTGAACACAGTGGAATTTACATCTGAATAAACATGCATAAAATTGTGTTGCACAATGGTTAAATGAGTGCATAGTGCTAGTGCTCATGTCAGTTTATTTAACTGTCATGTCCCTGGGAAGTCCTAACCTCAGTGCAAAGACATAGGTTGCGTTGAGGAAAAGGCATCTGGCCCAGAGTCAAAGGCATAACTATTGAATGATAAACTGGTCAATTGAATTGTATTTCACTTTACATCCATGGGGTATAGAAGGAAGGTGTTGGGTTTGTTAGGGGTTGGAGGAGGACAATATGGCACTTTGGGCAATTCTTCATTGTTATGGTCACTACAGGAAAACTCCAAATCTAAGTAATCAGTTCAGAGGCATCAGGAGTAGGGGATCCAGTCTCTATAACCAGAAAACACAAGTGCTACACGATCTTTGGGATTAATACCAGATCTTGAAAGAAAGCATTCCAGAACCACCGCCTTTGATGAACAACCAATGATGTGCTACCAATGGCAATTATACCACTATGTTTAACGAGCCCCATATGTATGAACAGAGACCACCAATCCTGGTTTTCTTCTTCACTGCTTGTATCTGCACTTCTGTATGACTAAATCATAGGCGTTACAGTTCCACCTGAGACACAGTAATAAAATTAGCACTTATGGTAATGAGATGCACTGATCGGGGAAACATGTCCTTGTGGAAAAGGTAATGTAACACCCGTGGTATTTATATATGGTGCTGTTCTCTTACCGCCAGTGATATAACACTTCCATGTACAACTGCTATCAATTATAATAGTACTTTATCATGTACAGTATACAAGAGAAAATCAGTAGTTTAACTACAGTATAGTTAAAAAAAAGATCAATGGGTGTTATAATTCTCCTAATTTACTTTCATGGTTCCAATTTACCTGGTAACAGTACCAAACATTCTCCCTTGGTTAACCTCTA
Organism: Lerista edwardsae; assembly: GCA_029204185.1. Lineage (NCBI taxonomy): Eukaryota > Metazoa > Chordata > Lepidosauria > Squamata > Scincidae > Lerista > Lerista edwardsae. The sequence continues at coordinate 3,115,837 of JAJKFI010000052.1, read as the reverse complement.
CGTGGTCAATATAAATTGTCAATATACAAATTCTTTAAAATGGCCAGGTTACAACTATGGAGCAGTGCATGAGCACCAGAGTTTTGTTCCCACATCACTTGCAATGACTCAAGGGGTGCTATGGTGCTTCTCTTGGCTTGCAATGCTAGAAGCAGTAGTTGTCCATGTGTTTCTGGGTCCATGTGCTAGTCCCGGCATTTTACGATCACAACCTGGAAGAGGGTCGCAATTGTTTTTTCAAGCATTTTTAAAGCACGGGGAGCCCTGCAGAGAGGTCCGCGAGACTCCCCAACCTGCCCAGACACTGGGACAAGCAGTGGTAAGTCCCCCCAGCCCCATTATGTGGCCAGAAGAGATGCAATCGTAGTGATTGCGTCGCTGCCATTCCCCAACCCTTGCAAGTACGTACAGTAGTTCCCAAACTCCCAGAGAGTTTGAGAACCGCTGGAATATAGGTATCATGTTGTCCTGAGTGCTCCCTGAGGCATCTGGTGGGCCACGGTGAGATACAGGAAGCTAGAATAAATGGGCCCTTGGCCTGATCCAGCAGGCTCTTATGTTCTTAAAACACTAGTGTGGCTATCCTGATCCCACCAATTGTGTTTGGTACCATGTTATGGGGCCCATCACATACAACCTCAGAGGGTACAGTACTGAAACATATGTAGAAGGAGTGCAGTAGTTAACATGGGCCTGGCTAGGTGAATGACATTCTTCTCATTCATATTATTTACACGAACCAGCTCTCCCCCTCACTTCATACCCAACCACTTTGCCGTTCTGAATAATCGGCCTCTCAGAAATGGAGTGGGGAGCCGCCTCTCGTCATATTGTGATGGGGAAGTGGCAGTACTCAGCAATGGCGCTGCCAGGCCTCTCAAGGGGAAACCACTCTCTGATAAGAAGCCGATTTCACCTGAGGCCTGGAACATTAACTTTGACACTGAAAAGGGGATATTTTATTACCCTGGAATATTTCTGCATCTCTTTAAAATCTTTTTCTCCACCTCCCCCCTGTTCCTGCCCCCTGACAATTAAAAGCATCATCTCTCTCCAGTTAACTCTTCAGATCTTCCCTGCCACAGACTGCCTGTCCTTGTTCCATTTCCAGCCTCGCAAGACTTATACAGACTGCAATGCTCTACCTGGCTGCCATTATATTTCAGAGGCTGCTATGGCATATTCATTGAAACCCAGAAATATATGCGTGTGTCCTGGCTATATTTTAATCTATAAACTTATGACAAGCTTCTTTGCAGCTGTCAGAAGGATAGATGTGGGTCTGCCCTCATCTTGGGGATTGAATTAGAGTAATTGCAAAGCTAAATGCTCAGGCCTGTGAAGTCTGAGCTAAAGATGACGGCTCCAGAGAAAACCTGCAAACAAATTCAAGTGCCCTTTCAGGGGCTGGAACAGTAGAATCTGTACAACTCGTTGCAGCCATATTTTTACTGCAGCCACAACAGGAGTGGGCAAGTCCACTATCTCCGAGACAAATCCGTTGCAAAGTGAGGATCTCAGTAACTCACTAGGGTTGGGGTAAGGATTAATGGCAAGGCTTGCAAAGCCCATTGCTATGCATATTGGCAATACTATCTTCCCACTTTAGCTGCGATTTAGAAATACTATGGACTGGATAAATAAGGTCCATTGCCCTTCTCAGACAGTACGCAGGTGAGATAATAGGGTGCTGTTGTAAGACTCCTGTGTCCACCCTGTCGCTGAGACAAAAAGGGCAAGTGATTGGGTTGAACATTATTCTGCAGACCCAGACCCATGAACATAGCTTCTAATGCACTTGGACACATGGAACCCAGAAATGATTCCCTCTCTCAGCCTACCGACTGAGCCAGCACTGCAAATACTTCTTGCAGCCTGCTTTTCAAGACACCTCATACAAGCTAAAGAGGCGCTGAGCTGATGCAAGCACTTAGATCGACCTAGGAGCCCACAGGTAAGTCACTCCTGCGCTGGCAAAGTTCAGCCAGCGCAGGAGCTTTTCTGGGTGGGCGGAATGTAGGAGGGGGAGGACCGGGATGGGGAGAGGGCATTTCGGTGGGCAGGGAGGACCAGGGAGCGGGTGGGGTTTGGATGCGGCCCTTAGGCTGCATCCAAAGCCCCGTCCCCAGGCTGCGCAGCCCTGATTCAGGCTGCTGTGGGAGGCTCGGACATGGGCCTGCAAGTTCTGAGCAGCCCCACTGGACTGCCTGTGGCTTACCACTGAGGGCATATACCAGTTCTCAGGCACCAACAGACAGCAAGCAAAAACAGGTAGCCATTTTCTACCGGAGCCATGAGATCAACTTATACACAAGTAAATGCGGTGTATTAAGCAAGCTGTCGCATTATTATGCCGATGGGTAGGACAATATATCCAAGGGACATTCTTGCTACCCTTCAGTGATGCATGCGATGTTGGGTCATTCGCTGAAACCCATGTTCCCCTGATCCCTTTCAAGGACTTCTTGATATACTCAAAGAAATTTTGTCATGCAAGTTCCTCTGAAAAGCGTGCATGCACAACTCCCATTCATTTCCAACATGTTTGTGCAAGAGAGCTTCTTGGTGCTTCATGCCCCCTACTTTTCAGCCTCTTATCTGTTTTCCATGCCACAACCTGGCTTGTTCTCCTGACATGGACAATGGGAAGCCCCTCCCTAACTCATGGCAGAAACACTTGCACAAATCCTTAATTGTTTAGTTAAAAGAATTGTGTTTTGACCGCAAGAGGATTTTGGGCTAGAACTCAAAACTGATAATAATATTTTGCTGCCAAAATGTCTCCTTGGCTCTTTCTGTGCTAATGCAGACTTTCAAGAATCTCCAATTAACTGCATCAAGCTCTCACGGAGCAAGAGGGGAGAGAGAGAGGGAGCGAGAGGGAGCGAGAGAGAGAGAGAGAGAGAGAGAGAGAGAGAGTTATTTTATTTTAGCTTTTGGGAAGAAAAAGCAGCAATGGAGGATGATAATCAGCAAGTACTGATGTTTAACCCTTGGGTAAAAATGGAAAAGCAAGGTATTGCTAAATGGGCAAGAACGATGCCTGCTCCAAGCCACTGATGCATAATAATAAATATACACATATTCTAGCCCCAACCCTGGTCTACTTGAGCAAGACCTGGGCACCTGTTGTAAACAAGATATTAGGTGTAATCCTAACCTGTTGTTGTGCTGGTGCAGCGCTCTTGCCCTGGACCAGTGCTGTCACAAACGTGCCGCAAGACCCGACTGTGCTGCGGATTCAGTCAATAAGCAGCCAAGCAGCCCTATTGGGCTTCGTGCAGCTGACTGCAGGGCAAGGGAACATTCATCGTTAGGATGCAGTGCAGGTCAGCCAGCCAGCCTGTGCCAGCACAGGTTAGGATTGCGCTCAGAATCTTTGCTTTATCCCCCCCATACGTTCCTAGTATACCACCAACCTATGCCCCACCTATTTATGCTAGCTTAACCTGCTAGAAATGCCATGTCTTGAGGCCTGACAGACTCCATCTGCAAGCAGGTAGTGCTTCTGCATAGTGGGGCACTGGCAAGGACCCTGCACGTCAAAAGGTTTCATTTGAAGCCCTGCAGATAGTAGAATGAGCAAAATATGCATGAATACCTTACATTATGCAACCCTTCCCATCAGGGCACAATTCTAGCCTGTGCTGGAACAGGTAGGCTGGCTGGCCTGTGCGGTATCCAGTGCAGGTTGGAGGCAGCTGGAGGTCACCTCTGAGTAAGGGGATATTTTCCCATTATCCTTGATAAAGCCCAAGTCATCCCTATGGGGCTACTCGGATCTGAACCAGTGAAATTGCTGGCGCAAATCCAAGCAGCCCATGTAGGGCAGACCAGGCCAGGGACAGGGTTTAGGATCTGGTCTGCGCTGGATCCTGGCTGCACCCCCTTTCCTGGGGCAGTCTGCCTGTGGGCCTGCCCTCCCCTTTTCCTGTTCTGCCAACCCTCCACCCTCCCTGAGTCCCTGTGCCAGCCTCCATAGGCTGGCCTTACCTAGCTCTGGGACTTGCGCATGGAGAATGGCACACATCTGTGCATCAGCCTCCCTTTCTCCAAGAGTGGTGCAAACACAGTTTACATCCCATTTGTGACACTGGAGGCCAGCTCAAGGAACTTGGGCCAGCTTAGAGTGCAGTTAGGATTGCACTCTTTAGTGTCACTAGAATTGGTGCTCATATATTTATCATACCCTTGCCTTCAAGGAGCTTAGAACAGCATCTCTCTCATTCACACTTTTATCTTCCCAGCATCTCTGAGAGGTAGGCAGAGGTTGTGAAAGTGACTGGCCCATGGTTCACTCACCCATACTCAGGCGCGCACGGAGGCCCGAGCACGCCCATGGCTGGCGCCGAAACCACACCCCCAGGACGTCGCCCCGCCCCTGCATGTCGCCCCGACGTGCCTCCCTTAGCCTGGAAATGCTCCATTTCCAAGCGTAAGGGAGCTGTGGGTGGGCAGGAGGGCCGAAGACCACACAGTTCTGCCCGGACCGCGCGCAATGGCACCATGCTGCTGCCCGGTGCCCATGGCTCACGCCATCCCAGACTACAGGTAAGATATGCGCCTGTCCATACTAACCTTTGTACCACACTGGCTCAATACCTTCTGGTGCCTCATCAACAAACACATTGAACCAGCAGGACAATACCATACTTGGGGGTTACATATCAATTATAATTTTAAAAGAATCATTGGACTACATACATTTGCACACAACATGTGGTTTGGCCTCAATGCCAATTGTGCAATCTAAATTATTTCATTATTGACAGGTGTTTAGGCCCAGTTTCCATGCCTGCATTTCTCTGCCTGCCTCTTTTCAGGCTTGGAAAAACCAATTAAGGTTCTTCACTGAAGTACTGCAGCTACTCTTTAAAGAACGGTGGCTCAAATTGATCCTGTGACCAAGGGACACATCAGGAAAACAAGGAATTGACAAACAGAGAAGATCGAAAATACTGTTGCTCATGAATGACTATCATATGGCAAATTATTGTATGCCATAATGTCTACTTCTTCACTGCAAGCTAACACAAAAAACGTCCCTTGTGAAAGCATCCCAATTTCACTCAATACACAGTGACGGGAGTGTTCTAAAAATGGTAGCTGATAGGAAGAATTCTCTGGTAGCAGTTCAAAACAGACATACAGAAGGTGTATAGTTCTGGAAGGACAGCCAAGATATGGCCCAATCCTATCCCCTGGTTGTGCCAGTGTCCCACCAAGTATGCCAGCACAATGAAGGCTCTGCCTTTGTGGCAGCCTCTCCATTGGTGGTTGCTGCATAGCTGCTGGTGCAGCAGCCAGAAAGCTCTGCAACTATGGTATCACAGTTCAGGGGCAGATTGGAATAGATCAGAGTAGGGATCGGGGCAGGGTGGGTTGCAGCAGCAGCAGAGGCTGCCACAAACCCCTGTCACAGGCCAGGCATACCATCAGCAGGCTCCTCAGAGCTCTGCCAGCAAAAGAGGGGTGTATACCTGAAGAGTTCTGTTGGGGACCATGAGGCTAAGAAGCCAAGTAAAGTTTTTCATGTCGTACTTCTTCCAACTGGCCTAATCCGCAGTCAGTGCCCTGGATGCAGCAGATGCTGTGCTGGTGGCTCTGCATCCCGCACAGCCTGGGATAGGATTGGACTGTTAGTCTGTTACAGCAAAACCAATAAAGAGTCCTGCAATTAACACATGTGTTATAAACACATGTTTTCGTGGACTAGAGTCCACTTTGTAAGAGTCATGAATTCATTTGAGAAAAATAGGAAAGGTCCTCCTATTCCAGTCCCCAGACCTTTCAACAAGAGGTCAAAATATTTGACTGAAATATTTAAAACAAATGTCAAATGCAAATATTCCATTTCCTCTTTTGATCTCCCTTTCTTTCCAAGGATTATAATAATAACAGCAGCAGCAACTGGAGTCAGGATAGCAAAAGGGAAAGGTGTAGAGAAACTCATCTTGCGCAATGTAGAAAAACATCCCTGCAGAACAATTATTTGTGCTGTTTTTATTTTGAATCTCTTCCACTGTTTTCAACAAATTCTCCCTTTTTTCCTGAACTGTGGTCAAATCGCAGAGCAGTACCTTCATTCCCTCTCCCCCCTCAGGAATGACACTGGAGGCAGAAAGAGACGCTGGTATGAGACTGGAGGTTGTGAGTTATTCTCCAGCTTGCAAGTACACTTTAAACTTCAACTGTGTCTTTCTTGACTTTGACACAGGGAGATAAATTACTCGGGAGACACAGGCTTTCAAGCTGCCGTGTTTGAGTGGAGACCAAATAAACAAGGAGTGGCAGGGCCAGGGGCTAAATGGAAGGGCAGTTTACAGAGTGGCTTTTATGAGGAGGCCAGAAGCTCCGAAGGTGAGGCTCCCATCCTGGTGAAGCTGTCCCCAAGGTTAAACAGTGGAAAGTTCTCGCCTTTCCCTCTTCAATTTTACAGTGTTTCCTGATTTCCTCATGCTCACATTTCTTTCTTCACTAGGAAGATAGAGCTGGATGGTGGGCTGTAGCCTACGTTAAGAACTGCGGCGGTCCTGTCATTATGCCAAGGAGGGAACAAATGCCCCAGGCCAGCAGGCCCATGTGGTGTCAGAAGCCTCCAGAGGGCCAGGGACAGAAAAATGGAAGTATTCGTCAGAAAACCAGAAATATTGTTCAAAAGCCACCCAAAAGCATTGCAACTCTTTTGGAGGGTAGTGGGACATCATGCGAGGTTCCATACTGACAAGTGAGTTGGGGGATGGCAGCCTGACATCTTGGCCCCCAGGTAGCAAATGGGCAAGGTCCACAACTGATGAAGAAGGTATTAAGTAGGAAATTCCAAAAGTTGTTGGCTGAAGAACCAACATAAGTCAAGCTGGGTGCAATGTCAGAGTTGCGGGAATGACTTTGTGTGTGCGCGCACATGCACTAAAAGTAGCCCTTGGCCACCCAGCTTGGACTGCAGCAGTGGTGAGGAAAGAGACAGTTAATCCTTTCCTGTGCCCTAATTTCCCATAAATTCCCTACTATCACTCCTTGACAGGGGAGGGGAACAAATGTCTGGAGCATGAATGCCAAAGTTGTGTCATTCACACATCTCCAACGTCACCACTAGTTTGGCCTTTAGGTTATCTCAACAACTTGGAAATCGTTCTGCATGGTGGCACATATCTGACATTGATCTGGAACAAATTGTTGACATAAGGTATAGTCGCATCTCCCAATTCAATTGAAGGATAAGGAATGCAAAACTACAGTTCCTGGCCTTTCTCTAGGTATTTTCTTCTCCTAGTTTTGGAAGCTGTATAGTTCAGCAGATCTACTCATGAGAAAGTACCACCCCCAGCCTGCCACCTGAAGCCTGATTAGTTATGAAGAAACCTTCTGGTACCTGGAGGGGAATACCCCAAACTGTTGCTTGAATCAGAGCTCTGTCCTTCTTGTCTCTCTTCACTCCTGAAGGCCTGGCTGAGAAGGGCTCCTTCTCAAATGCTTGGCTGGAGCTTTCCCCATGAGGAGATCTCTTGAAGAAATACCTCCAGCTTCCACTTCACAAGGCAGGCTGTAAGACACAATGTTCCTTTCAGTGTCTGTTTAGAAATTGTGTGGAACATCAAGGGGAAGCCAGTTCTTTAACAAGGAAGTAATTTCCTACAACCAAATCAAGAAGTGAAAGACTAACCGGTGATTCCACCTTCAAATTGCACCCATTTTTCCTAGAAAGTATCTCAGGGCAAAAAACAAAAGCTGGCACAAGTATGCCTTTTTGGTTAAGGAAAATATCACTATGCCTTCAGTGTATTTATACAAGTATTACTGTGATAGGTGAAAGGGCCTGGCACAAAGTTCTGTACTGGCCCCTTCTGATGGCACACTGATGTACTCCCTGGGGTGGGAATGGCTCACCTGACCAAAAGCCTCACCTGACTGTCTCATGGCAATATTTTCCCCTTTCTTTATTGTAAACTATGTTGGTTACTAAACACATAAGTAGGCAAGGGATGAGATTTGAGAGAATGGCAGCTGATACACAGAAACACTGACAAATTCCAAAACAACAACAACATTCCCCACAATGAATTGAACAATTAACCATTTGGATGCAGTTCTTTCAATAGACATCCGCAGGAGTTCTGTTCCGGACCCCCTCCCCCCCCCCCAATACCTGAAACCTCAGATAATGGAGGTGCCTTTCTAAAGACAGGGGAACATCAGTGGTTTTGCTGCAACAGAGTAAACATTTGTTTAATGTTCCCCTATCTTTTTAATGTTCCCCTATCTTGTAGGGACGTGATGGCGCAGTGGGTTAAACCGCTGCTGCTGGGCTTTCCACCTGGAAGGTTGGGATTTCAAGACTGTGTGACAGAGTGAGCTCCCGTTGCTTGTCCCAGCTCCTGCCAACCTAGCAGTTCGAAAGCACCTAAATGCAAGTAGATAAATAGGGACCACTTGGGTGGGAAGATAACAGCGTTCTGTGCGCTACGGCATATAGTCATGCTGGCCACATGACAATATGCCGGAAGACAAAACACCGACTCTACAGGCTTTGAAACGGAGATGAGCACCGCCCCCTACAGTCGGTCACGACTAGACCATTCGGTCGTGGGAAAACCTTTACCTTTATAATAGGTGCCCCAGTATCCATGGTATCAGTGGATAACTGGAACCATGGATACTGGGGCATGTCTATACTGAAACTGGCAGCCCAGTCCTATACTGCACTGGAACAGGCAGGCCAGCACTGGAGATGTGCTGTATCCAACTCAGGAAAGGAGGCAGCTGAAGGCCACCTTCAGGTAACTGAAGGCTATTGCTAGAGGGCTACTCAGATCTGCACCAGCAAAATCACTGGTGCAATTCCCAGCATGCCCATGTAGGATCCACCAGGCCAAGAATGGGGATTAGGATCTGGCCTAACTTTCATAAGTAGTTCAATGAATCCGTGAACCATAAGTGGTTCAGTCCAGACACTTCCAACCAGTTTTAAATATTTTGGATATATTTCAATCCAAATTAATAAAAAAATATTATCATCATCATCCCACCTTTCTGCCTGTACAGTATTGGGGAACCCAAGGTGGCTTACAACAGTAAAATATAAACAGTGAATAAAAGTTAAAAACAGTACAAAATAAAGATTAGAACAATGATATAAAACAATTAAAAACAAGGAGACCCCAATGGATTTATTTCAACAAATATAAAGTTACAATCATTAAACATTGGAAATGCCAGCCCAGCATGTCAGCAGCTTAAATAAAATGTAAGGTGACCAACCGTCCTCCTTTAGGGAGGACAGTCCTCCTTTTGTAAGTTCTGTCCTCCCTCGAAAAGCATCCTCCTACATGTCCTCCTTTTCGATATTTGAAGACTAATCTGTAAATCTCCGTATTCGATCGATGCCGATCCGATCTGTTGCGTGTGATGTGACGTATTTGTATTTGACATGACAATTCGTCAAGGCTCGGTGTAAAGAGCAAACAAGAAAAAGCTAGGCCCTGGCTTGACTTTATTTTGAAAGAACTGTAACACAAGCAGGATTGAGAGAGCTTATTTCATTGGTTGTTTGCAAAAGGTATGAAGCTATAGCTGGGGTCAGGAATGCAAGCTATTCAGAAAGGTTACATGTAGCTAGAGCTGAAAACAGGAGATGGCCCCTTTACCCTGATAGGCTAATTGATTGAGCCTGAGGGGTGTGGCCGCACAACCACCATCAAGAC
>JAJKFI010000052.1:3061004-3106126 GCA_029204185.1 Lerista edwardsae | reverse complement strand
GGTGAACAACTAGGGCCTAGTCAGTGATAGGAGCCTAGTTTTCTTTGTTTTATAATGTATCTCTGTTAGTTCTAGTATGCTTTCTTAGTTGTGTAACCTTTGTTTATCAATAAATTACAATTAAATTTACTAGAAGCTTTGGTTGTCTTTGGAACCAGATAAGATTCAGTGGCTAACGTGGCATGCTTACCAAATTTTAAGTTACTCATTGCAGTGGTGGGATTGAGGGGGAACGCAGGGGGATGGAGTTCCACTTGTTGGAACGTTGGCTGGCTCCGCCCACTCGCTGATGTCGGCTGGCTTCTGGCTATTTTTTTCTCCGTGTTTTTTTTTAACGTTGTTTTTCTTCGGTTTTGCACACACTCCGCCCCCAGTTCTGCAACATTTGAACTGGAGGTGGCGGGAGACAGGCAGCAGGTAGGCCTGGGCTCCCTCCGTGGTGTGGCCTGCCTACTCCTCGTTCCCCCTCGTCCCTGTCCCCCCTCCCTCCCACAGCAGTACGAAAGAAGAATGTTGTGGAATGGTTGGTCTAGTTTTTTGGGCTTGCTAGCCCACCTAAAAATGCACAGATGCCTGCTGAAACTGTTGTGGAGTGGTTGGTCTAGTTTTTTGGGTGCCAATTTACAGTTCATGTCATTTTATTGTGTTACAATGGCAGCACTTCCTGCTTGATGATGTCACTTCCTGCCACAACATCACTTCCGGCTATGACCTCACTTCCTGCCACATCACCACTTCCAGCTATGATGTCACTTCCTGTGGGCGGGTCCTGACACAAGTGCCAATTAAAAGTGAGTTCCCCTTGCTAAATTATTTAGATCCCACTACTGACTCATTGGAAAAAGTCCCTGTAGTTGGGACTTGTTTAACCTGGGGAATTTTAAGGTTAAGAGGAAGTATTCTTAACTTTGGGCCCAGACTAGTAGCAGTGGTTGTGAGCCTTGTTGTGCTTAAGGTCACACACTGCTGAAAAAACCACAGACTCATAGGGGCCCGGAACTGATTAGAGGGCGTATGAGCCTGTGATTTACACTCGGTACAGTGCAGCAAGAAGCCATTATGAGATGCATGCGCTCCGCATGGGAGACCTTGAGAGAGAGCGCCGCGCGCAAGTGGCTTTGTTTACTTCTTATCGAAACACGACACAGCACATACGCATGCAGTAGACTCAGGGTAATTATTTCTTTCTTTCAGTGAATATTCAATCATACACAGGTAAGCACAATTCACGTTTTAGTAATTCATTATCTATTTAATAATTTCCAAATATGTATAATTTTATTTACAAGTTTATACAACCCTGTTGGCATGTAAGCATAATTACAATATAAAATGTTACAAATGTTTTATTATGCATTTATCATATTATAGTGTACTGTTGCAATGAATAAAATGTTTCTTTTATTTATATTTTTTTCTTCAATTTATTTGTGTCCTCCTTTTCATTGTAAAAAAGTTGGTCACCTTATAAAATGCTACCTTAAATTTTAAAAAAGTTTTCAGACCCCGCTGAAAGATTGCTAGAGAGGGAGCTGTTCTTAGTTCCGACGGGAGGGAATTCCACAACCATGGAGCTACCACCAAGAAGGCCCTATTTCTGGCTGCCATCCACCTCATCTTACCTGGTCAGAAGGGCCCTCTCAGATGACCTGAGAATACCGGTAGGATTATATGGAAGGAGGCAGTCCTTCAAATACCCTGGTCCCAAACAATATAGGGCTTTAAAAGTCAAAACTAGCACTTTGAATTGGACCCAGAAACAATTAAGTTTTAGTAACTGGTTATGTTGAATCTGCTGTTCTGTTGTATTTATCAATTTTACATAAGGTGTTTGTTACTCAATACAATACCCAGTTATGAATTCAGCTGTGTCCATCTGTCCATCCCTGGATTGCTTGTAAGATTTCCAGCAGATATCTTACATGTACAACATAAATAGATTCTCTGTTGTGAAACTCAAAAAAATATATTAAATAAGGAAGTAAGACCATATGCAACAATTCCATTTTAGAAAGTCTCCTCTGACAGTGGCCAGAGGAGAAAAGCTTTATCCTGGGAAGTCTTAGGCCAAGAAACTATTTTATTAATCAGGTTATTAAGCCCCACCACACACATACCCAGGTGCACACATGTTCAAACCAAGCTGACTTTCCTCTCCAACTCAATCATACATTCTTCCTTCCTTTTAAAATATAATCTCACCTACCACCAATTCCTCAGGGCTCAATTTTTTCTTTTAACCCCCCTCGCTAAAAACACCACTAACATAGCCAAAAAGACAAGAACTTACTCATTTAGGATGAATAGTAGAATAGTGGCAAGGAGGAACAGGAAGTGCCAAGCAAACAGAAAAACTTTCAAGTAGTTTCGGTTCAAGAAGACACAGCAGAGCTGCTGCTTGAGCATCAGGAAGACAACCCTAGGCCCTGCCTACTTGTCTCTCCTTCACCTTCTTTTCAGACAGCTCACTGGGAAATGTAGTCTCTCCAAATAATGCTGGAGGAGAGATCCACCATTCCTCAAAAGAAACTTCTGAGTGCCCTGCAAGTTTGTTTTGATTGATTGACTGAACCATTTGCCACATGTTCTGTTTGGGGGTTCCATTCCAATTCAGGTTTAAGGCAAACAAGAGTTTATACTTGGTCTGGCTCAGTTCTGGGTCACTGAAAAACTTTCTGAACCAGTTTTTGGGTTTGGGTTCACTTCATCAGCCAAATTTCCCACTGCAGTTCCTGAAGGAATCTGCATTAGAGAAGGAAGCTGTTTTGTAGGTGAAAGGTTGCAGATTCCCCCAAAGCTATTGATTCCTTTCCTCTCCCTCTCAGCTTGCAGATGGTCCCTTTCTCACCGGCATCAGCAAGATCATTTAGGAGGTAAAGTCAGGCAGGTAGGCCCACAGGGGTGTGGGCATTGTTGTACAAAATAATTATCATCCTCATCAATCTACCCAGGGTTTTACAGGATACTTTTTGGCAAAGCCAAGGAGAGCAACCAACTCCCTCACATGCCTGACTGATGTCTCAGCCTAACCCTGGGGTCAGCAACCTATGATTTTGGAGCCGCATGTGGCTCTTTTAGCTGTCTGCTGCGGCTCCGGAGTCCAGGTGAAAGTAGCAAAGGAGGCGCCCAGCATTGGCTGCGACCGTGGGCTCGCTCTCCCTCCCGGTAGGCTGCACTGTGCTCAGGGCTGCAGGTTGGGAATCGCCCCCTTTTCTCCCCTTCCTTCCGAGCCCCCCGAGCCGGGAGCTGCTACCGAGAGCGCCTTTCCGCTCGGCACCAGTCCCACGCTGCACGCTGCTCCGGGAAGCGAGGAGAGCGTGCTGGCGGCGGCGGCAACTGGGCTCCCGCTCGGTCCGTGGATAGCCTTGTGCAGAAGGCAACCCGCGAAGCTCCAGAGCTGATCCAACGGCTGGAAGGGTGCGTGGCTTTTTGTGTTGAATGTTCCATGTGTTTGCATTGCTTCGCACGCAGAGCTGGGATGGAGCGTGGCGGAGGGTGGCGGCGTGCAGCAGACAGCCGGTGGGGAAAACTTTCTGGCTCGCTCTTGGTTGGGTTGCAAAGTTGCCCCTGGTTTTGCACGCATTGGGGCAGCTCCCGCTTACAAGCACGGAAAGCGCCGGGTCTCGCAGTTTTGTATGTGTGTCCCCCGCCCGTTTTCCAGGATCTTTTGCCCGGTCCCTCTTTCTGCAACGTGGAGGGATTGTTTGCATCGATGGCATGCAAGCTGCAAAAGTTCCTGTGCACGAGCCTGGAATCCCCCTTTTGCAAACCTAAAAATAAAAAATCCTCCACCGTTTTGAAAAAACAACAACACACCCCATAGTGGCAGCAGTGGCACAGGCAGCTGCTCGGCTCGGCTCTGGGGTCTGCCCTGCCCGCCCATCCTGCTGCTGCTTGTCGCATGTGCTCTTTGCAAGCAGGCAATCCGCCCTGCAAGGTGCAGCGTGGTGGCTGGTTTTTGTTCTGCCGTTTGTTTTTTTACGCGCGATTGGAAGGCTGTGGAGGATTGGCAGCAGGGTTGGGGGTGGGAGAGAGAGAAAGCTGGAGACAGCGAATGACAAATGTCGAGACCCGATTTTCAGCCGCGATCGCTCATAAGAACATAAGAAGAGCCCTGCTGGATCAGGCCAAAGGCCCATCTAGTCCAGCTTCCTGTATCTCACAGCGGCCCAGGGAGGCATGAGACAACAAAATGCTTGCATCCTGTTGCCACTCCCTATAGTTTTTTTATACATAGCATAAAGGTAAAGAAAACTATATATGCAGTATTATCTTCATTTTAGATGTCAAAAGGGTTTTGTGGCTCCCGAGGTTTTCTTTTCTCCAGAAAACGGGTCCAAATGGCTCTTGGAGTGTTTAAGGTTGCCTACCCCTGGCCTAACCTTTCTTCTGCAGTTACATCAAGAACACTTGGACTTGTTCAAAGGCATTTATTAGATTTGCCCTGGCAATGCGCAAATGAAGTAGATGTGAAAACGGAAAAAAACACTCTTTGAGAAAGTTCCAAAGTCTGCTGAACGTATCAAGGTGGGATGTAAAGAAGGTATTCCCTCCCCCCCCTCTCCCTGCTCACTTACTGGGTACCCCCTTGAGTCTTTGGGGAAGGTTAGATCCCATACTGCCGACTCACGTTACATAAACCCAAAGACAGGAAGATTTAATGCAGGATTTGCCACATAGAGCAGCATGTTGTTTGCGGGCCTTTGAAATAAGAAGCAGCAAGATATTGGAAAAGGGGGTGAAAGAACCAGCACATTTTTTTATTAATTATAGCTCCTTTTTGGCACCCATTTTAGATTCGTTGGTTCTCCCTGCTTCTGTTTCTCCAGGTGCAGTTCTGTTTTCTTACATGTTAATTTTTTCCTGTTTTATTATCCTGTCCATCACCAGCTAGCAGAACCCTGGCACCAGCTAAGGGGACACAGCTCTCAGCCAGTAAATCCCTTCTTGTTAGTGATAATCAGCATGACTCTTTCACTGCTGGCTGCAAGAGAAATCTTCCATGAATCAGCAGGGGGTGATGGAAACCAGCCATAAATTTGTAGAACTAAACCAGTGTAGCCAACAGGTTGTCTGTGTTTATCCCACTCGAAGAAGCTCAGGACAACATACAGTATACAAATCCTTGCCTGTCCACTTTATACTCCCAACAACTCTTATCAGGTAGGTTAGGCATATATAGTAACTAGTCCAAGGAGATCTTTTAAGCTACGTGGCAAAGCAGAAAGTTGATTAAACCTTCATGATTCAAATCCCACATGTTATCAACTGCAACCACACTGGCCCTCCCCAGTTGGAAAAAAATATTGCCACTAGACAAACCAACTTTTCAAAGCCTTGTCTGTGCTTTCCCCCTTATCCTACTCTCAACTGGGATGAAGACAATAGTCTTCATCCGTGTGTCCTGTGCCTACACCACTTCTGCTTATGTAGTGCTCTGCTCCTTCCCTCCCCTTGCCCCAGTTTTTTGAAAAGGACAGGCAGAGGCGTACTTGGCACACCTAGGCAGCACACCTAGGCAGGATGACACACCCCCATTGCAGCCACCCCGTCCCCGTGCATTGCCCGGCCACACCTCCCCATGCCCAGAATCACTCCATTTAGGAGCGATCCAAGCACAAGGGAGGGTGGGGGCAAAAAGCACATGGGTTTTTCTGCGCCACTGTGCCCAACCCAACCACAGCCAGTGCCCGCAATGCTCATCTCCCCCCCCCATGGCATGCTCACTACACCTCTAGGGACCAGAAAAAGGAAGTGGAGGTGGAAAGAGGCAAGGAGGTGGAGGTACCATTGAAGTAGGACAGCTGGTGCACTGATGGTATGCATGGAAGATGAATTATGGAAAGGGTGGGCAAGGCACAAGGGCAGATTCATATTCCACCACAACCACCTCCTCACAATAGTGAAGGTCAGCTACTTGTCTGGGGAGATTTGCCTCCTTCGCCTTCTCTGGTACCACCTATATATAATGAGACATAGAGTCTTTGCTGCAGCCACAAAATACATCTAAGGGCCTAATCCTATGCAACTTTCCAGCACCAATCCAGCCGCCGTGCAGCCCCAGGTAAAGGAACAAATATTCCCTTATATGGATGAGGCCTCCATGACTGTCCCCCCACTGCAGGATGCAGTAGCTGCACTTTTGGCATCTCTGCACCAGCACTGGAAAATTGGATAGGATTGGGCCCTAAGAGAGCACATTCTCACCAACACCAGATAAAGAGATTA
This sequence comes from Lerista edwardsae, assembly GCA_029204185.1. Lineage (NCBI taxonomy): Eukaryota > Metazoa > Chordata > Lepidosauria > Squamata > Scincidae > Lerista > Lerista edwardsae. Next base: position 3,099,898 of record JAJKFI010000052.1, on the reverse strand, counting down.
ACCTGTGGTTGTACAGCTTCAGGCTGCAGGTAGGGACTCACCTGACCCAGTGCTTTTCCTTACATGAATTTTTTTTTTTAATAACCTTACTCATAGACAATTAGCATGTCGAGGAGAACGCTAAGCTAGATCCCTTTTCCCAGTTTCTAAGTGCAGGGAATTTTTGTATAGAAAAACATAAAGTATTTGATATAATTCCCTGCATGAGAAAATCAGATTATCAGGGCTGATCCATCTCCCAAATATAAATATTAGCCTCAGTTGACTTCTAGGACTGACTGGACCAGAGCTCAGTGTTATTTATTTATTTATTTATTTAAAGAATTTATACCCCACATTTCCCATGCTGAAGCAAATGCCCAAGGCGGCTTACATGGGCAGGCTACTCTAAACCACCATTTTTCAATGGGGCTTTTACACATATACAGTATTCTGTGATTCACCACATCATCAGTCCCAGATGTAGCCTTCACAGTGTGGTTCTCTCCTCTGGCTGTGTGCTATCAAGCTTCAGCAGGTAATTGTAGGTCCAGCCTGGACATGTCTTCAAGGTCATACTCCTTCCTTTTTGCCAGCTTTTCTCACACATTCCCCCACTGGCGGGATGTTCATGCACTGGCATGGTGACATGGTTGTTATCAACCACACGTGGCATCATTTCCCCATACACAGCACACAGCACTACCATTGAGCTACAGCTACATTCCCAAACTAAAATTTTGCTTTCAGGATACAAGTATTAGAATACTAATGCCATACATGCACCTTTTAATTTTCAGGCTGCAATGTTATGCCCACTTACCTATATGCTTGTGGAACATAGTGGGACTTCCTTCTGAGTAAACAGATATTATTTGAGTATACAGATATTATTATATTGTAATATCATTCAAATTTAGGATAACCAGGCCATGACTTTGGAATGCCTCATGAGTAGAGGTGTTTGAAAACTGTGTTGTTTACACAGAAGTAAGCCCATTGTGTTAGGCTGTAATCCCATCTTACTCACTGGAAACTAACACCTCTACTCAAGAGCCACTTAGTTGTGTTGAAGTCCTGTTGAGATCAATGGATCAAGTGAGTCACAACTAAATTAAATACACTGTTGGCCTATAAAAGGTTTCTAAAAGCCAAAAGTCTATCCAAAGCACTGAGTGTGAAGTAAAATCCACGCAGGAATCAGAGCTGAGTATGAGTAAGGGCCGGGAAATATGATACAGAAAACCCATACACATGTTCTCTCTCTCTCTCTCTCTCTCTCTCTCTCATACACACACACACACACACACACACACACACACACACACACAGAGAGAGAGAGAGAGAGAGAGAGACAGTACAGTACAGTACAGTACAGTACAGTACAGTAGTTCAATTTTACATTTTCAAGCTTCAGGAATACATTGTGATTAGCAAGTATTCAACTAGGAAGGAGGAACCCTGCCTCATTATTTTCACATGTATTGAAATTTCATGTTATTTTCACATGTAGCTTTCTGCTGACTCTGTGGGTCTTATGGTTCACCAAGGTGTGTTGACTGCCATGAAACGAGGGAGCTAGAGGAGGCCTACTTGACCAGACTGCCACCTACCAGTGATACTGCAAGGCTGGTGACAGTTGCTGACTTAAGCCAATGTTATGCCCTTGTATGAAGAAGACTGATGGCATGTCCTGTGAGATGCTGTGTTCAGGCTGCAGGTATTAAGACTGGGCCACAAGAGATGCACTCTCATTACAACATGCAAGTAAACTAACTCCTCTCTTTGGCAGGCCTTGCATTTGTGAGCAAATGTTTTTGTCATTTCATTTTAATAAGTGTAAATTGAACTCTCAGCTTAGAACTGCCACTTCTAGTCTCACATCAGACATTGCATAAATCATGGCATCACCCAAGAAGTGTAACATTGTCCACCAGCTGTTGTTGCCTGGCATCCACCATGTTCGTGCTCTTCCTTTTGCAAATTATATTAATATGTGTAAATAAAAAAAGATGTCAATTAGCCAGGACGCACTGAAGCATGACACACTTGGTTACTGCTCTCAAGCGCAGAAAACTGTCCACCTTTGCAAAGTCAGACGAGGTATCTTCCTCTTTCAAGAGATATTTTGGTTTAAACCAACAGTAGTCAGGATTTCATGCAAGAGCAGTTGGCTGAACTTCTGTAGCCCGAGTTCTACAGGATATCAGTTGGACAGTTGTAAAGCAACAGTGTTGTCATTACTGGGTGGCATTATTAAAAAAAAAAAGTGAAACTGTTGACTGCTATTTGCAACTCCATTCTTGAAAATTCTCCAGCCTTGAGACATGACTGTACCATTAGAGCACAGACAACTGCAAAACTGTAATTGCACCACCACCATCTGTCTCCATGGCAGGAAGGATTCTGAGTACAAGAATTGTGGGCTAGATTCTGATCTTAGTGGACAAGCTCTCTTTTCAAGCCAGTGCAGCCCCCCTGCTGTCAAACCCATGCATAGGTCTGCTGAAAGTACGCAAGAGTTCTGCTTCAATCCCCCATCTTGAATTCCAAACTATTTGAGTCAATCCACCACAACCCTCAAGTTTAATTGAACAGCAAAACTAACAAAGACAATGAATAATGCCTTATAGGACCAACTAAAGTTCACACTGAAGTATACAGGTTCTCATTACAATGAACTCCCTCAAACTGAATATTGAAATAATAATAATAATAATAATGATGATGATGATGATGATGTTGGCTTCATTTATAGTGGGGTTCCTCTATGTACTAACTCCCTGCCCACATTGTACCCCAATTAGATTTACTACACTCACATAAAACATAATTGCATTTTTACAGGCAGGACTCTTAAACACTCACCTTGTTAGCACTTCCAGTCAGTTCTTGTTATCTGTACTGCTAGAGTTAGGTTCCTGGAAATCCTAGTGGATAGCAAATTGATCCTATGGGATCAATGGGGTTAGGTGCAAGGTGCACCCGGGAGGGAGAAGAGGTACCTTACCTGCAATCAGAAGAAATCCAGTAGAGATCCTCAGGAAGCCAGCAAAGAAATGCCAAAAGATCTGTGAATGCCCTGGACACCGTCCAGAGGCTGCAGGGGCCTTCAGAATAGTGTCCATCACCAGTACGGACCCTTTAAAATTGCCAGTGGTAACTTCCACTGTCCATTTTAAAGAGGTTCACACTGTTCACAGGTGCTACTCTGAAGGTCCCTGAAGCCTTTGAAAATCTCTATGCAGCATATAACAAGAACTGTGTGCTGATATCAAGGGTTAAGTAGCAATTCTGCCCCTCCTGGATACGTGAATTCAGATAGCGAATTCACATATACAGCTGTGCCTCAGTATCCACAGGGGATTAATTCCCAGACTCCTGCGGATACTGAAAACCACAGAAAATGAAATTTGTGGTCTTTTGGCCCACTGGGGCACCGAATGAGACTTGAGCCATTCTGAGGCCCTTGGAAGCCACGCATGGCCTCCATGGGCCTCAGAAGAGCCTCCAGAGGTCCTAGAAGGGCACTTTCTGCATTCTGCTGAAAACCGGAAGTGTCCTTCTAGGACCTATAGAGGGCATTCTGACGCCCGTGGAAACCACAAGCAGAGGCTGAGCATCACTCCGGTCACCTTCAGAGGCTTCAGATTTTGCCAAATCTGGCTCAGCGCGGGTCCAGGAGGGTGCCCAAGTTGAGCCAGATTCACGGATATAAAAGCCATGAATAATTAGGGTTAACCTGTAATGAGAAATGACTGTACTTTACCTCTACTACTTGTACTGATTGATTGTGTCACTGATGCAAATACCCTATGTATCTATTTGCTTTTCATAAGAACCCCTGCTAACTGGGCAAGAGGCACTTTTCAAATGCTGTTCCTCTTATATTTAGCAGGGATAATTTAGTAATTGTCCCTCTTCACCCCTGCGCAGTGTCTTTCTAGTGGCAGTTGCTGGTGGTATTCTGCATGTAATGTTTTTTGTTTTAGATTGTGAGCCCTTTGGGACAGGGAGCCATTTAATTTTATTATTACTATTTGCCTGTAAACCACTTTGTGAACCTTGTGTTGAAAAGCGGTATATAAGTTCCTGTTTGATTGATTGATATGGTCTAGACTTGCTGGATCAGGCCAACTAGTAAAGAAAACTGCCTCTGGCAATGTTAACCTGGATGCCCCAGGGAAATTCAGAAGAAAGCCATCCCCTCTTGTTTGTCCCCAGCCTCTAGTAATCAAGCCAAAAAGACTTCTGAATAGGATGTTTCAGAATAACTTGTCCTATGATTTCTAGTTCTTCGTGTGGGCTATATTTAAACAATTTTCTCCATGAGTAGAACCAGGTGCTATAGAACAAAAACAGGTTGCTCTGGTTTCTATCATTAAGAGAAACTAAGCACCTGAAGGAGGGTCTTCAAAGCTCTTAGGATGACAACAGATAAACTTCTGACTGAACTGGTTAAGATTTAACCCTAGTTCTAATCTTCACACATTGTGTAAGCATTGCAGTGAGTTAGACGAGAAGACCATTATGTCCCTCTCCAGTCAGATCCATGGTGTCATTAATTTGTTTCATGTAGATAGTCCTCAAAACACAGACAGATAGGGCTGCCATCCTTTGAACTTGGCCCTCTAGCTGTCCCTTTAAGAGCAGTTTGATCTGCAGCAATTAGCAGGCGATAATGTTGAGCTCCATGCTGTGAAAAGCTTCTCCTGCTTATTTCTGCAGATCAAACTTCAGTTAAAGGCACAGGGGGAGGTCATGAGGGGCTCTCCCCCCCCCTCAGTTAGCAAGTTTACAGAGAGAAGAAATGTTAGTTTTGTACTGCTAGAAACTCTCTTTCTGTAGAACAAATCCTATGCATATCTACTCAGAAGTAAGTCTCATTAAATTCAATTAGATTTACTGAGATAAGTGTGTAGACCACTGGAGCCATTAGGGATTATTCACACTGCCTATAGATGTGATCTACCTCCACTAGAAAATGCTTTCGTATCTCAGGTGATATGAAAGTTCTGCTTGTGTCTGGCTTGCAATGACTGTTTTACACTTATAGAATGTTGCAGGTGGAGGATCATACCATATGCCAGTGGTTCTCAAACTTTTTAGCACCAAGACCCACTTTTTAGAATGGCAATCTGTCCAGGACCCACTGGAAGTGATGTCATGGCCGGAAGTGCTGTCACTGTGATGTCAGAGCCTGCTGCTTTCTCGAGAATGTAGCAATAGGTTGGGTTATTTTTCATCATTTTCCAATAGCAAAGTGAATCAGAAAGAAAAAACCCTATTTACAACCTTGACGCAAGCAAAGCAACCTCACAGCTTCCCTTTCTAGCATTCCATCTTCCCATATTTTCAATATGGCTGCCCTAGTTGCTCTATGACCCACTTGAAATTAGCTCGCAACCAATGTCAACTGAGTCCCGACCCATAGTTTGGGAATCACTGCCATATGTGATAAGGGTGGTATGCATCTCCCATGGTTTTTGATTGCAGCTAATTGGACACTGGGGGTTGAAGGTTTAACTCTTCCCCCTCACTGTTTTCCCACTCCACACTCCTCCCCCTCAAGCTGCTATATGCCCTGCTAGGGAAAAAGTATAGATATCCTAAATGTACCTGTAAGGTTTCTTGCATAGGACAAATAGCAGCTCCAGGAAGGCAATTCAGATCAGGGGAATAGCATAGGGCAGTGGTTCCCAAATGTTTTAGCATCAGGATCCACCTACAAAGATGTAGGGAGGGGGCCACGGGGAGAGGTGAGTGTGGCAGGTGCTGGCTGTGGTGGGATGCAGTGGTGTGGAAAAACCAGTGATCTTTTCACACTCCACCCTTCCTTGTGTTTGGATCACTCCTAAATGGAGTGATTCCGGGTGCAGGGAGGTGTGGCTGGGCAACACAGAGGGCGGGGCAACAGCACTGAGAGATGCGCTGACATCGCCCTACCCCTGATGCGCTGCGAGCCAAGTATAGCTCTGCCCACCTAAAAAATGTTTCTATCTACCGCTCAAGCCTCTGTGACTCTAATGGTGATTGGGCAACAGTGCCTCCCCTTCCCAAGTAGCAGGTTGCTTATATTAACCTTTTGATGCACATCTGCCTTGTCAGTTTTGTGGCACACCAAAAATTGGGTTGTGAACCACTGGTGGGCCATGGACCCACAGTTTGAGAACCACTGACATAGAGGGTAGAGGATTAAAACACACATTCCCTATCACTACAGACCTGATCCTAATTGTGGGGCAGCTGCTATTAATATTGTTTTTAAACCCACAAGAGGTTCTGGCTGTGGATCTCCCACATCAAATAATGAACATGCATGAACTCACCCTTAGTCAAGTAAATACCATTAACTTTCATTGCCTCTTAGGCCTGCTACATGTCCAGAAAGTGCAGCTAAATGATTGTGAATGGATTTAGATAAACTGCTACAACTTCTGATTAAAAAGAGCTTAAGTGCCAATGAAAGTTAATGGGCCTTCGAGGTCTAAAATGCTTTCAGGTTGCTCTCCTCAAAGTACTTTGCCTAGTGAAGCCAATGAGACTTCTCTAGCATAATTGCTTTGAGACCTCTGCTAAAAAACACTTTGGGGAGTTAATCTCTAAGGATGTGCCACACAAGCAGCTGTTCCAGGTTGCTTTGGCTGTTTCAGCCCAGTCTGCATGTAGATCTTTTGAGATAAGGAAAGTAGCGCCTACTCGGGGTTCCATCCAGTCTTCCTTTTAGGTTGTGCAATGGCCATATGACTTTTGTAACTGAAGCATTCGCAGCTTCCCTCTAAGAGCACTCTGGAGCTTGGTGATGACAATGACACTATTACTATTACTGTGTGCTCTGGGTAGCAACAGCTGCCCCAGCAAAGCCACACTTGGGCTCTGCTCACTCCATGCAGAAGTTAGAGGGAACATTGGTTCCATCTGCTTCAAGTAGACAAAATTGCAAATCTGTGAGGGCAAAAAACCGGGCTTTTGTCATCCCGTCACAAGGGAAGCCTGCAGGAGTTTGGCCCCAGAGTCGTTCAGGAGTCAGTTAAAAAGCCTTGTTTAGAGGCTGAGTGCTTCTGTTTTAATCATCTGGAATGTGCCCTTTAAGGCATTCGCAGTGTTTTTGTTGATGCTTTTTGATGTTATTAAGAATACCACTTTTCAACAGCAAGTTAGTTGACAAAACATTTTGCACAGCAAAACAAATAAAAATTCCTTGCTTCCAAAGAGCTCACAATTGCAAAAGAGATTGTGGACGCAAAAGAGATACCAGCAACCACCACTGGAAAAGACACCATGTTGGAGTGAAAAGGGACAGTTGCTCTCCCCTTGCTAAATATAAGAGGAGCACCACTTTAAAAGGAAAAACAAAAAGATCACCCTCCTTTTGACACATCATCTTACATGCCATGTTTTTGTTTTTCGCCACTTAACAAGTGCTTTAGGTTGCCATGCTCAGCACATTTACATTTACATTTACTTGGGAGAAAGTTCCACTGAATTCAGTAGGGCTTACTCCTGCGCAAACAGGCCAGCTGCTGTTGCTGCCTAAGAACACGGAACACTGACTTCTTTGAGCCCATTTCGGAACTGCCCAGCCAGCATTTTTTCTAAGGTCAAAGCCTGTGCAGAAAGTGGGTTTCCCTCTTTCCTGGAGAAGTTGGCCCTGTGCTCTCCCGTCTTGCTCAAAGCATTCTGGTAATCCTTCTCTCTCTCTCTCTCTCTCTCTCTCTCTCTCACACACACACACACACACACACACACACACACGCACAGAGAGAGAGAGAGAGAGAGAGAGACTATCCGGAGGAGGGGCCTGGCAACCCCGCTTGGCCAGTTCCAACCGGAGGAGACAAGGGATCCCCACTGCCTGTGGCCACAAAGGCTTCCTCAGTGTCTAAAGAGCTGGCCGGCATGTGCACTGCACCATCCCTGCCGGGTCACTTCCACCTTTGCCTTGAAACACACTGAGAAGAGAGGTTCATTTTTTCCCTTCTTTCCCCCTGAAGCTGGTGATGGATTTATTTCTTTAACAAAAAAGACAGAGAGTTTACAGTTCGGCTTTCACGAATGCATCTGATAGTTGTATAATCCCAGCAGGACAGGAAGATCCCACCCGCCGGGCCATTCTTTCCCCCCCCCTCCATCCCCCACTAGCCCCTTTCTGAGGCCTCAGACAGTCCTCAAACAACAACTGTCTGCAAGGCCCAGCTAATCCCTCACAGGTGACCTCAAGGCAGCCGACGCCTCTCTCTAAACTCTTGCATTCCAGAGCCTGGCTTAACCCCTCACGCGCTGCGGAAGCACCCCTAGCTTTGTGGTTTGAAAGAAGCAGGGAAGGCGGGGGCAAAGGGAGGTAGTTTCCCCTAGGTCAGGCCAGGCTTCCAGCAACATGGTGTTTTCTGAATCCTCCCTTCCACCTCTTTTGGTCAGAGGTTAAAAGCCTAATGTATTATTATAAAGCAAAAAAGAAAAAAGACCAGCATTCTTCCCTATAAATCATTCTAACGATCTCGGCACATGTGGGAGCCAGACCAGGCGAAAACCTCCTCCACTGTTGCTTCTGTATCCTCCACGCTTTATTTACTTGCTGTAACCAGGGACTTCATGTTCAACTATCTGATAATGAGGCACACATTTTCCAAGAAGCGACACCTATATCCCTTCTCTTGGGAGGATGTGGTTCTGTTCACATGGGGGAGAATGCCCCATTTTGTGGCAGGCATGGAATGCTGCGGGAGGGGTAGGTTGAGGGATAGATATCTTGTGGTAGGAGGCAGGCTTGCTTAGTAAGGCTCGTATCTCGTCCCACCGACAAATTCACTTGATGGCTGTAGGCAGTGGTGTTATTCACCCGGTACGCTGGGTGGGACTTACCTTTGAGCGGCAGTCCACCCGTTGCGGAACGCCGCGTTCCGCCGCATTCCGCCGCGTTCCGCCGCGTTCTGCTGCGTTCCGCCACGTTCCGCCGCGTTCCCGCCCGCCAGGGCGGGCAGGAAAGCAGCGGGACGCGGCATGACGCAACGGGCGGATTGCCGCTCAAAGCTAAGTCCCGCCCAGTGTACCGTGTGAATAACGCCACTGGCTGTAGGTCAGCCATCATCTCGCAGGCTCAGTCCTCCATCTGTTCCCCCCACTCACTCTAAGGGTGCAATCCTAACCAATATTCCAGCCCTGGGGTAAGTGAACAAACATTCTTTTACTTTGAGGAAGCCTCCATGACTTCTACTCAGCTGCAAAATGCGTAACATGCCCCATTGGCACAGCTACATCAGTGTTGGAAAGTTGGTAAGGGTTGTGCCATAAAGGCCCACTCCTGTGAGCCTTAGTGCAGGCATTATGAGCATACTGCTTGCGCTAGCATCACAAAAGGTATTGTAAGGCTCCTCCAGCACCAGTGGTAAGCCAGTTCCTCCAGCACTGGGCAACCGTCAGGCCAGTGCCCACCCTGCGCCACCCAGAGGCAGCACCACAAGCCAGAGGGGAATGAGTCTATCTGTTACCAGTGTTGCGGTCTTTTTGTGTGGGGCGGGAGGACATTCCTGGGCAGGGGAGGAGCAGAGCAGGGGTGGGACTGGCGGTGAGAATTGACATAATCATATATTTATCTCCTATTTACCTCACTTTCCTTCCACTGTTGCCTCCCTTGTGTCTGTTTCTAGATTATAAACCTCTTTATAAGAGGGTCTGCCCTCTCATTCCATGGAAAGCTATACATAGATGATTAGATGCTAAACTACATAAATAAATATTACCTAATTTGCTTCCTGCCCAGAGGAGGGGAGGTAGAATTGTTATTATTTCTTAACTCAACTACCTCAATGGTGTGGAGGACCTAGGGGTTATCTTGGGTTATTATCTTGCTGCCCCACAGATTTAATCAGCGTTTATGAGCACACCTACTCGACCTGCAAGGATGGATGTTATAGGTTAGTCTTTCCAACAAAGAAGATGCACATTAACAAGAAAAAAACATATAAAATCCATACGCAAATAGATGGGTGCTTCATTTCAGATACACATATTGGGAAGGTGTTAAATCTAGCACAAAAGAGGCACTTCGACAGCCCATTCACACATTATATTTATGCACTTTCCCAACGAAATGATTCTGTTCTCTGTCAGAAAAAGGAACATGTGAAATGGCTCCCAAGTACTGTAAGGAACCGACCAGAGATGTAATGGGGTAATAGCAGGAGATTGCTAAGAGTCTCTAGTTGAAGTGCAGAGGTGATAATGTTGGGAAGAAACAGTAAAAGAAAGTTGTCAAGTGGTTTTTGTTTATGTGGGCTTCCTCCCTCTCAGAGGGAAGGGTATTTTCAGTACTAACACATTGTCATTTTGTGGGCTTTGGGAAAGGGATGCAGCAGGGAGCCATTAGCAGTATAATTAGCCGTTGATTGTGGTTTGTTGGGCTGGGGGAACAGGAGAGGGTACCATAGAGGTCTGTAGAGTGTTGTAATTGCTTGGACTGTGTGCTTGTATGTGTAGGGGTACCATGGTGGAGCAACATTGCCATAAATGTCTGTTATAGGGAATGTAGAAACGGAGGCAGGGAGGGGAGATACAGTATTATATCCTTGACAGTGTAGGCAATACACAGAAACAGAGTAGAGAGGAAGAACAATCACAGCAGGTTATGATTCACTGAACAGTGAATGAATGTAAGGGCTGCACAGTATAATCTTAGCAGCTTGTCCAAGAAACAGATATCTGTGTAAGCTGGGCTATTACAACACCGCATTAAAAACTTAGCTCTGAGGAGTGCGTGTGTCCATATATCCACATACCATGGAGGATGGGAGCATTTTATTACCAGAAAACCTCCGAAATAAAGCAGGCAGAAATTTTTATTTTTTTTTAAAGGCCACAAAAGTGCAGTGAAGTCTTGTCCATTGGTGCTGCAAATAATTGCATCATCGCTGCCCTGGGAGTGCGGTAATCTTGTACAGACTCTCCTTTGCATGGACATATGACTATTCAGGAGCATGGTGCTATTGATGCAGCCTGTGGCACTGCATTAGCAGGCTGTCACTGGGAGCACAGTGTTGTTTTATTGGATGGGAGCCTCCTGTTGCAGCTCCTTCGACATTGTTTCATCAGTGTTCCAGCCTTCCCTGTGCTTTTAACTTTAGTGAGACCTCAGGAACCAAATTATTTGTAGTGCAAATAACCTCACTCCGACAGGTATGAGAAGATAAAACTGGACCACCGGCTGACCGATCAATAACAAGTGTTTAATACCTGCGCTGAGATTTTTCTACAGCATGACGACAGCTGTGGAGAACAAAGGCCTCTCTTTGTCTCTCTTACTCGCTCTCTTTCTCTTTGTAGGAGTGATGCCAAACTTTGGAGAGATCAAAGTACATGCAGTGTCCAGAGATGATCCCATACAATAAAAAAAGAAGAAGAAGAAATGGAGTCGTTGCGTTAAGCTTGTTAACTTACAGTTGGGTTGCCACATGCTATGCAAGCTGTAATATGCCCCCTAGTGGTAACAGTCATAAACCGTAGCTGGCAATTTTGAGAGGAAAGAAAAAAAGTTGAAATCATTATTGTTTGACAAAATTGAGGTATAGACCTGGGATTCAAGGAGCGTGTAAATGTAATGTGGAAGAGAGGATAAGACATACATTCTCATACTAGCTACTTGACTTTGCCAAATATGCACACACGCATGTGCACACATACCAGAAAATAGATGTGTCCTTCCTCTAAGTTGGATGGACTCAAAAGGGCAAATTCCAATTCTTTGTTGAAGATGAACTGAATATTGGAAGTAGAATAGTCATAAGAGATTGTTCCAGATAGCATGAGGATGATGCACAGCCCTACTCCTACTTTGGCACATTGGCTCAGGATGTGAAGTGAGTCTGTGGGGCTCTGAGAATCACAACATTTCTTGAGTAACCCATGCAAATCTGCAGGTCTTTCCCCACAACTGGTAAAAGCTCAAACCTCATGACATGTGATTTTGTGGGATATTCTTGCAAGTTCCTTTCTATTACCAAACTGATATGGTCTGTGCATGAAAAAAGGAAAGGGAAAACTTGCTTAGTTGCAAGGTAATTGCAATATCATTTCCCCCTCCCTCTTAAAAAAATACCTGGCTAGATATCTGCTCCAGTGCATGAGAGTAGTGCACAGAGTCTAAAGAAATATTTAAATCTCAATAAACTTTTCACTAATGGCTGAGCATTACTACCTGGCTGCCATTCCCACAATAACCAATTGGAGGAGAAGCACATATATTCACCCATGAGTGATAACTGGACACCAGCAATGAATGCTTGCCTGGGCTGTGCAGCTGCTGTTGTGGTATGCCTGTAATCTCCAGCAACCTGTTCAAGTATGGACATTTTGTTGTCTTTTCTGGCTTGTCCTCTGTTCCGCCAAATTCCCTGCTGGGCCTCTCCAAGGGCCCCAGTGTCCACACTAGGCTAACTAGTTTCCCCACAGAGCGGCCTCAGAAATAGGCAAGAGGGAGGGGGTTCATTCACCCACTGGGCCTCCTCTCTTCCAGCAGCTTTGATTGGGATCACTGGCTGGCCAGCTTCTTCCAGACTGCCCTCATCACTGGCTTAGCTCCAAACTAAGTCTAGCATCAACAACCCCACCACCACCAAACAATAGGCAGTCAGCTTGCCCAAGCCATAACTGCCTCTTCCACTTGGTGGCTCCAGGGGCGTGGCAGACAGACAACAATAGTCTCCCAAAACAACCTTACCTTATTTAGTCCTTCAGCCAGTTCCTCAGTCTGTCCTTCAGGCAGGCAGTCCAGCCAGCATTCCATCAGTCCAGCACCTACCTGGTGCCCTCCTCCAGCACCTATCCAAGGTACCATCCTCCAGCACCTATCCAGCTCCTTTTACATAAGAACATAAGAAGAGCCCTGCTGGATCAGGCCAAAGGCCCATCTAGTCCAGCTTCCTGTATCTCACAGTGGCCCACCAGGGGCCCCAGGGAGGCACAAGACACATGATGCTTGCATCTTGTTGCCACTTCCTTGCACCCGGTACTCTGAAGTAGCCTACTACTAATGTAAGAAGGTTGCACAATCCATCATGATCTATTTTCTCCAGCTCCTGCCTCCAGCTTTATACTGAGGCCAGCCAATCAGTGGGCATGCTTTAATTTATTTATTTATTCATTTATTCATTTATTTAATTTATACCCCACCTTTCTGCCCATAGGCTCGCAAGGTGGCTTAATCAGCCATACCCATCTGCACCTGTGCCAGGGGCCAGGGGCCTCATCAGCCTGCAGCTGGCCTCCCGAGGCTAGCAAAGGGGCCTCATCAGCCTGCAGCTGTGCTCCTGAGGCTAGCAAAGACCTTGGGGGTTAACCCTGTAATCCCTGGTTTATCTGGGACAAGGGGCCTTTGCTGATACCATTCCCTATCTCCTCTGGGTATCTCCTGCCTTTTCCAATACATCCTCTTATCTGCCAACTAGTGTTCCATCCTAGTATATACATGAACCTACTTCTCAGTTGCCAAGTGGTAGCAGTCAGGCAATATAGCCCACATCCCTGCACATGCTGCCACTATCTACACATCAATCTCAACATCTTTTAATGTGCTATCTAAGATCATGATGACTGTGCACAACATGTACAGCTTTTTTTGTAATAAACTGCCTTATCTTTCCCTCTTCTTATCCTACCTCCAGTAAGAGAAAGATTATAAACTGTTTCAGAAGGCAGCCCTATTCCTTCAATGAGTTTTTTTTACTGCTTTCTTACATTTCTATTCCTATGACAAGATGGAAAGGGGGACCAAGAGTAAGAGGCAAAAGGTATTCAGGAAAAGGAGTAAAAAGAATCGTGGTTTTAAAATGACACAGAATTCCGAGTAAAAGAACCTTTAAAAATCTAAAATCATACCCAGAATAAAAAATCCCTTTCTGGGTTTTTTCAGATAGGACTTCCCCCACCCCGAACATATAACAGCAGGAGGTGTGATAACTAATTCTGGTTGATTGGTAATCAAAGTGCTGGCAGACTCCAATCCCTAGTCTGTACACTACATGCAAATCCAAATGTACGTTGACATTCTTTAAAAAGCATGATGGCATACAGAGAGCTCAAAATAGTGATATTACATACTGTCCAGGTCATGTGCATGCAGTAAATTCCCATTTATGCTGGAAGAGTTTTGCACAAGTGAGTTCTTTGCTTCATATGTGGTGTTCCTGCTCAAAGACATTTTCATTTTGTTCTAGGATACTTCAATTTGTCAGACCTATTCCAAAGATTAAAATATCTCTCAGTCCCAAAAGGGTTCTTTTGGATTATTATAGTTCTTCTCCTTTTTCAGTTCTTACAAGAGAGCGTGTACAGAAATTTTTCCTGTCTGCCATATTTTCAGTAGCTAAATTTTGGAAGACGTATATTCCATTGGTGCAAGCTAATTTCTTCTAAGATCCGGGGAATTTCAAACAAGTCACTTGATTACTTAGAACATTGGTTGCCATTTTGGGAAGTACAATCCTATCTAACTCCCCATGCAGCAATGTAGCGGCACCAACATGGTGTCCACTGAATCCTGCACAGAATTTTCGTTGTAGGAAGATAACTTTGATTCCCCACTGCCATCTTGGGTCAACTCAGGTCTGTGCCAGCTATATCACTGTCACAAGTCTGCGTGGACCCGTGTAAGCAGGTCAGGCCAGGGTTAGGATTTGGTGGGCGCCGCTGCCACTGAACCTGTTCTCTTTCTGGGCCCAATCACCCTTCTCTCTGTCCCTCCCCACTGTTACCCTGCTCAACTGCCTCCTTCCCCATGTGATCTTACTGGCAGCAGGTATCTGCTGTCCATTGACTTACAGACATGGCCGCTCACTGCTTGTGGCTGTTGCTGGCGCTATCGCATTTGCAACATAAGAACTTTAGAGCTGTTTATGCTGTCAGAACGCTAGTTCCAGTGGTGTAAGTGGCCCTTAGTATTGAGCCATTAATGTTCTTGATTTTGTTACACCAGCATGAGACAGCAGAAAAATGGAAAGCTATTGATATTCTGTAACATGTGTAGAGGAAGAGGATAGTAACATGCAATAAGATGTGGTTGGAGCTGAGTGTGCTATGTAGGGGCAACTCAACCAGAATTTTTTGTGAATGACATGCATTGGCCAGAAGTTACAGTATATAAGGAGGGGAGGCCCAGGAATCTTTGTGATGTCATCATGTCTCATCTCGTGTTGAGTCTTCTTTTGTCTGCCTGCAATGTTGTTCTTTTCCTTATAGGTTTTGAAAATGCAAAATTAAAAGAATGTAAGGGAATGGTCAAAAACTGTGTGCCATCCAAATTACTATGAAGAGATGGGAAGGAATGCCATTTTCCAGACTCTGGACATATCTTCATTTTGAGCTTAAACTGGAGGGTGGAGGGCAGTTCCTTTGTTTGCAAATTAGATTTCCTGAGTATTTCTGAAGCCTTGGCTATATCTTGTTAGAGGGACAGATGCTCACAGCAGACAGTGTACAAATCTAGGACTTTATTGTTGCAGCGATTTGGCAGACTCATGTCATTATTCCCCACCCAGCCCTCAAAAAGTAGGAGAAAAGGCAGAACTTCACACTCCTTTAAACACTTGTGAGCTTGATCGTATGGGGGAATCCCCTTGTGTTTGGGGGGGAGATGTGAATTTCTTGAGTTATTTTTTCCATTACTCTGCAATACTTCTTACATTAAATAAGGGCAATATTAGCTATCCCATACCACTGATTGGAGGTTAGAGATGAAACTGAGGAAAACTGGCTTACAACAATCCAGTAGACCAGTTTTATTCTCTCTTTACTAATAGGAAAGGGTGCTGAGGCAGAATGATTTATGACAACCCAGCAAGGTTGCCCACTGCTAATATCCCCCATACTGGAGACTGAAAAAGAGTGGGTTACAAGAGGCCCAAATCAATATAGATAAATTGCCATTTCCCCCTGTTAAAAAAAGCAACCATCAATTCTAAACCAGTATGGTGGGCCCGCATTAACCATGGGCCCAACATCTACCAATTCCACCATCTACAGGTGCCAGGTGGCTCACCCCACCCCCACCCTCCAAGCCAAACCAGAGGTCAGCTCCAGTTGGGTCTGGAAGCATACTGAAGCCTGCAGAGGCCATGGGCAGACCCACACGGCCTCTGCAGGCTTCAGAATGCCTCTGGACCCAAAGGAAGCTTAGCTCAGGTTAGGTTTGGAGGGTGGGGTGCATGAAAACAGCAGATCTGAGCATCCGGGAATACAACCCTCACGGATAATGAGGACCCACTGTACTTTGAATGCAAGTGCATTGTATTCCAACCATATGCATGCAGCTGTATTGTGCTCTTATCAGTCTCAGAGCCATATCCTTGCTAATTTTCCAGAACTGATGCAGCCATGCCAATGGGATGTGCAGTGCCTTCTCCAGTAGGAAGGCAGTCACAGACCTTCTCAAGGAACATGTTTGTTCCCTTACCTCAGGATTGCAGCTGCATCAGTGCTGGAAAAAAGTTGGGTAGGATCGAGCCCCAAGGCTGATAGAGGATATTCTTTTTCTGTCATTCTATCTTTATATCTCACAGAGAGTCATTCTTTCTTCCCAAGCCTTGGGATGTGTAGTTCTGTGAAGAACCAGAGTTCTCTAACAAAGAATTCCCAGCACCTCATCAAACAACAGTTCCCTGGATTCTTTGGGGATCACCATGACATTTGAAGCAATATAAAACTGATGGCGGTTTGTGGCAAAGATATGCCCTGTGTGTCATTTTAAAAATGAACTCCAGTCTGGAGGAGGAAGCATCTGCCCTGTTGACTTTGTGCGAAAGTGCCTCAGGGTGTCACTGCCAACAACAACAACATTATTTATCTAAAAAGGAACTAAAATTTTCTAGGCTCTGTACAAAGTTTCGAGAAGAATCCAGTCACTGCTCAGGCTTACAAGGTGATAGACATGATATACAGAAGAAAGAAAAGGCAGGAAGAAGAAAACCAGCCAGTCCAGGAACAAATTCTTACATCCATCTACAGGTTCAGTTCAGGAAAGACAATCTATTGATAGCTTACACCTTCCTTGGAAACTTTGGAAAGGTTGCACCCAAGTGGAAGAAAATATCCTGCCCTGACAGCAAAGTTTCACTGCAGTCATGCAAAAGCTGGTGTCTGAATGATGGCCATGATTTGGAGGAGCATAGCATGGGTCCAGAACATGGAAAAAATAAGTGGTGCCACTTTAGGACAGGAGTTCCGCATCCACATTCCAGACTACAATTGCAAACAAAATGCAGATGCAGAAAGGACAAATACATGTAGGACAATTTACTTAGGGTGCAGTCCTAACCAACTTTCCAGCACCGGGGTAAGCGTAATATAGCTCTGAGCTAAGGGAAGAAACATTCTCTTACCTTGAGGAGGCCCCCGTGACTGCCCCCCAACTGCAAGATGCAGCACATGCCCCACTGGCACAGTGCTAGAAAGTTGGTTAGGATTGTGCCCTTAATGTCATGATGTCATTACATTGTACATTTCCTTGCTCCCACTGTACATTATTGACTGCCACTGTTGGGAGCAGGAAGAACAGTGCAATGATGCCTGGACATGACATAAATTGTGCTATGTGTTCCAAAACAGGAGGGGCAACTCAACAGAATGCTGCTATTTTAGTAGCACCCCCCTGGTTCTTATTAGGTCTTCATTATTTATCTTTTTAAAATTTGTATTTTAAACTACACATTTTGTTTGCGATTGTTGCATGGGGCCTTAGTGGTGGTGGTGGTGGTGGTGGAGGTGGGGAGTTTATAAAGTGGGCTAAAAGGTGGGTTAGAAGCAACAGGCAAAATAAAATAGTCTTGTATAAATTAGTGTTTCTCCATCGTGTTCTCAAGTAGGTGTGACCCCCATATTCAGGATCTGCAGTGAAGGAAATGAGCCCAGACTGTCAGCTGATAAAACGGACATTTGTCTTTGGCACGTGTCTCCTGGCATAAAGTGAGGTGTTAGGGAGCACACAAAACTATGGAAAGGAACAGTTTTGGTGCTCAATGCTCCCCTTCATCAAGGTTTATTTCAGGTTCCCTGATTTAAATGCTCAGGGTGATGTGAATCTCTCTCTCTCTCTCTCTCTCTCTCTCTCTCTCTCTCTCTCTCTCTCACCTGGGTGTGTTGAGCATATTTCTACAAGAAGAAAGGCTGCTGGAGAAACCAAAACAGCAGGATTTGTCTGTGAACACACTGTGAAATGCAACAGACCATCCCTCAGCCCCCAAATCCATCTAAGCACTGGTCACCCGCAAAGGATTGATAGCACTGATAAAAAAAAATGAACATTTGTTTCAAGAGCTCACAAAATATCCCCAAGGCACCAGTTATTTGGTAGCTTATTCTGTAAACATCCAGAGGCAATCCACTCAACTTTCATGAGGCATTTCCTGTCTGATCGGAGCTCCATTTCTTTTTCAACATCTCCTTCTTACCATTGAGACCCATTAGCCCCTTTCTTTCCCTGTTCCAGCCACACGTGAGCTGAGGGATTCAGATGGGTCGGAAATTCAAAGGCTTAGCTTGGGTGGCTGGAGAAGCATTCAAGGTTTGGTTCCAAGTGTTTCAATGTTTTGTTTTCATGCCCTGGCTTGGCTTGGGGGTTTAGTTCCAGTGGCTACTTTTTTATTAGTATTTGGACTTGTGTTCCTGAGGCTGATTTACAAGTCCCCTCACCCATGTGTGATCTGCTTGAAAAGCCATTACCTGTGATGCTGCTCCCTACAGAAATAGGGACACTCCAATGCGGCTGACTTTTGTGCCACCCAACTGTGTGCCATATATGCATGCCAGCACCCACATATCCATGTGACAATGACTAGGCAGTGAGGACAGTATGGGCTGCTGCCCTGGATTAAAACACAAAGTCTTAAAGAGAGAGACTTATTATGGCATAAACATTTGGGGACTAGAGGGGCATGTGGTTGGTGACTGGGCTGGTGAGGCACCCAGTCCAGTGACCTGGAAGTAATCGTGGTGACATCATCACATCACTGCAATTACTTCAGGGATGCTAGGGTGGCCGAATGCCTCCCTGAACATTCTTTTTATTATTTTTTAAACCACAGCAAAGCCTATTGCTGTTGCTTTAAAACTAAAAGAAAGAAGCAGCGTTTGGAGCAATTGCTCCACACGCAACCCATTTCTTTCAATTGCTTTTTTTCTGGAAAAAAAAAGTTAACAGAGTTGGCAGCAGTGCTGGCTGGGGCGCTTAAAAAACCCAACAACCCAAATGCTCAGGGTGGCGCCACCGCCCCAAGCAGGAGCAATGGGGAGGAGGTCTCTGCGGGACAGAAACATCCCTCTCTTAGCACTGCCACTCAGAGTGGTTGCATGCCAACCCAAGTGTTTGGGTTGTTGGGTTTGGTGCTGGCTGAAGTTGCTTCAAAAAAAAAAAAAAGGCTGGTCTTCTGAGGCCTGGGGAGGCTGCGCACAGCTTCCCCAGACTTCAGAATGCCTTCTAAAGGAATAATGTGTCACTTCCGGTTTCCCCTGAGAAACCAGAAGTGGCCATTTTAAGCCTTTTAGAAGGCATTCTGAAGCACAGGGAAGCCATGCACATTCTCCCTGGGCATCAGAAGATCCTCTGGACATGGCCGGAGCACAGTTCCAGTCCACTTTGGAGGCCCTGGGGCAGGTGAGTCACTTGGGCAAGTGAGGCACTGCTTCACCTGCCTCTACTGACCACGCGTCCCTGACTACAGCCCACTTTGTTCCATGAAATGCATATGTATTATACACAGAGGTGGCCTTGCAAACAACAACATTGTATTGCCAACAGTGGAGCCAAATGGCTTTGAAAAGCAGGAGATGCAATCTGTGACCATTAAAGCTTAAATGTATAGCACAGTAACCATTCACAGATCGTAACTGATAATAACACCATCTTCCTACTACCCTCCTACGTTAATTTATCAGCTGTAATAGAAGAGAAAACCACTTTGCATATAAGGACAGTCATGTCTAAACCAGCTATATTTTTGGTGCAGGCTGTTCTTCACCATGCCAAGAAGTGCACGTGTGAAAAGGAATACTACATATATATTTTTGGTATCCTTTCAGATGCCGCACCAGAGGAGGGCCAAACATTGGACGTGCACCTGAAGAAAAAGCTAATTGCTCTCAGGAAATATGTGGCAGAACAATAAACTGTCTCTTAGAACCTTATGCCTCCATAAAGCCTTGAACATAGAGACTTGTCACCCATTGGGGCAGCCCATCAGAATGACTGAGATAGCCTCTTCATGAGGCAGCCTAGCGAAGGAGGCAAGCTGGTGGGCTGCCCCGCATCCTGCACTCACCCATGCACTACCTACCTGGCATGCTGCCTGCCCAGGGCTTATCTCCTCCTCCAGCTCTGCCACTACTGCACCTTTTTCTCAATCACTCTCCTCCTGAGCACCTGGGAAAAGTGCCACAGCCTTTCCTTCCTCACCATCTTGTGTGGGAAGATGCTGGAAATCGAGACATTTCCCTATTCACCAAGCTGTGTGCTTGTTTTCTGCTATCCCTCAAATGGTTCCTGGGCGATCAATCTGACTAGAAGCGCAATCCTAACCTGGAGTTAGGCCGGCACAATTAGGCCAGCAAAGTTTGGCCAGCACAAGAGCCACCGTCAAGCACGTTTGGACTACTTCTGGAGTCTGGTAAAATGGCACACGTCTGTGTGCTGGCCTCTCTGACTCCAAGAGTGGTCCAAACATACTTTATGGTGTCCCTTGTGCCAGCCAAACTTTGCTGGCCTAACTGTGCCTGCCTAACTCCAGATTAAGGTTGCACCCTTGCTCCATCTGTCCTCAGTGGTGGGCAATGACAGGCTTATGCTGGCCCACAGTCACCCCAGCCTGATTCCAACAATGTCTGTGGCATCAGGCGCACCATCTCTTTGATGCTGAAAGATAACTGAATTTCCTGACAGGCTGGTAGACATTAATAATTGCGTACTATTTAAGGCTGATTGGAAATGAAGAGGTGGAGGTGTTGGACAGATGTGGCACTACTAGATGGATTGTGATTAGATTAGCACAGTTTCCTTTGACAGTATGTGAGCAGCACTTTAATAATTCATTGTGAAAGCTCAGTTCCACTCTCACATGCTTGGAGTGCACACAAACACAAGTTGCTTCCTCCAGTAGAGCAAAGAGACAGATTTAATTTTTTACGGTCTCCTCATTTTGAAACAAACAAAAATCTGCAATGTATTAATATGGCATCTGTAGACCCATTCATTGATTTTTAGCTGAAGATGGGGAAAAAACAGCCAGATCAAATTTACAAACACACACTTATCTGGTCGCTTGTGACAAGAAACAATCACATCCAGGTGACCAGGTAGGAAAAATGTTTATAAGTTAGAAGATCTTTTTTCCCAAGGTTATTTGCCACAAACATTAGACTAACATTAGGTTTACCAGATACAAATGGGGACCAGAGGCATATCTGCCCTGGGGTACGATATATCACGTGCCCTGGGTACCTCTAGAGGGGGGATGCGAGTGCATGCGTTCCAATTACTTCCCAGTCTCAGCTGCGGAGGCTGAGAGCTGAGATTTTGCTTGAGCTGCAGCTGGGAGCGCCCAGGGGGCAGGTGAAGCAACAGCAAGCGCCTGCCACCTGGATGCTCCAGGCTACAGCTCAGGTGAAGTCACCCCAGCTGCAGCTGAGAGGGGGCGCACGGCTTCTCGCCTCCTCTTCCAGTTGCTGCATGGGCAAAATTGCCCGAGCTGTGGCTGGGAAAAGCCATGCGCCCCCTGGCCTCCTGAATTGGGAAGACAAGGAGGCATGCAGCTTCTCACCACTTCCTCCGGCCACAATTCAAGCAATTTGCCCGAGATGGGGCCAGGAAAAGTGGTGTGCCTTCTTGGCTTCCGGACATCATGTCATGGTGTGCCCGGGGTGTGATTTAGCCCTGGTACGCTTCTGACGGGGACAGCATGCCTATACATTTAACCATTAAATGGAAGAAGGCATTTTGACAGGTTCAGCTTTTTAAATCCTTCCATGTTGAGCTGCACCTGCCAAATTTCCACCTTCTATTCAATGGTTAAAGGTATAGGCGCTCTGTCCCCATTTATATCTGGTAACCGGATACAAACAGGGACCAGAGGCATATCCGGTCTGGGGTACAATATACCATGTGCCCTGGGTGCCTCTGGAGACGCCTAACTAACATTGGTATAGGTGGACTGTTGATCTATGTAGACTATGGGCCAGACTAGACAACAGGCCAGTTGCTTAATGATTGAAACCCCCAAATTTGCCTTTAATTCTTAAAGTCGTAATATTCTATGCATAATCTATTTCTAACTTATAAATCACCTTTCTACTGGTTGCAACTGAGGCAATGTACAAGAAACCTTCGGATTTCTGAATAAAGTCTGCCCATGCAAACCGCCTTGAGTTATAGTCATTAGAGAAATCTGGTGACCTAAGAAAGGCGGTATATAAATCCAAGTATTATTTATTTATTATTATTATTTAACGGCACAAAAAAGGATGGTGTTCTGCTGTTGGGCTTTAGACTTGCAAGGTCCTGGTTTAAATTTCCTGCTCAGTCATGAAACTTCCTAGATTACCTTCACCTACCTCAGAAGGGACGGAAAGAACCATATAAATCTCCCTGAGTTCCTTGGGGTAAGGGTAGCATAGAAGTGTGAAAAATAAGTACACAATCTACAGCAAAATTATAATGAATACAGTTAAAATAAACCAAGTTAAACACTAAAACCCTTTTTAATTTAAAAAAATCACATGATGCTTGAAATTATACAACAGGTGCATGCAGTCAGGGGAGGCAGAGCCTCACCAGACCCAACAAGTAAAAATACAATGCACCACCCAACAAGCAAAAAGAAAAAGTACCTTCCTACCCTACCTCTTCCTTCTTCTACACAGTCAGTGAGATAAACAGCACACACACACACATATTACAATACACAGGAAAGCAGCTAGCAGCTGATTCGTTGCATTAATGGCTGGCTTCCAATCAAAAACAGGCAGTGTACCTGTCTCAGCAATCGCAGGGGTGGCAGCAGGCAAAGTTGCAAGCACGGCTGGCTTCCAATCAAAAACAGGAAGGGTGGACAGTTTCCAATGAAAAAAGGAAGGGCGTCTGCATCAGCAATTGCTGTGGAGGCAACAAGAAGAGTTGCCTCTGTTCTAAGAAAGCTATGAAAATAACAGGGTGCCTTCACAAAGCGACTGGCTCTCTAAAGCACCAGGGCATGCAGATATCCAGATACCTCAGAGGGCATGTCACTGAGCTCTCTCTAGCTCAGTGTGTGTGTGTGTGTGTGTGTGTGTTGTTATTAAATTAATAATTATTAAATTAATAATAATGTGAATTATTTCCAGAGCAGGGGAAAAAGGGTGAGAGAATGTTTCAAGGAAGGTAATATCCATTGAGAATGAGCTTAAGGGAAGAGGGAAGGGGAGAGAAAGTGAGCATTCATGTGGCTGTGCTTTCCTAGGCCTGGACCTCACCACACATCAATACATCACTGTTATACGATGGAGGGATATTGTGGATCCATAGCAGATATACAGTGGATATAGCTGATCCATGACCACAGTGCCAGAACTGAAGAATTCAGCTTCAGGGTGCATTTGGCTCACATCTCAGAAAACAAAGCATCCTAATTTAGCATCCGCACAGGCCTCCTGAAGTTTACATCTGGACGACAACAGAATATTGCACTAATACTTTCAAGGAACAACACACAGTGACACCGGATCTTTCTTGAATAGCTATTATTTTCCATCATGCATCACTTTTTAACACTGATTCTTAACTGCCATTTCTCTTCCTAGTTTCTCAGTAATTGGGAGATGCACCTCTAACCCGTCACATCAATAAATAAATCAATCACTAGTATTTATGTACTGCTTTTCAACACAAAGTTCACAAAGCGGTTTACAGGCAAATAATAACATTAAAGTTAAATGGCTCCCTGTCCCAAAAGGGCTCACAATCTAAAAGAATGGAGAACACCACCAGCAACAGCCACGAGAAAGACACTGTGCTGGGGTGAAGAGGGACAATTGCTCTCCCCCTGCTAAATATAAGAGGACACCACTTGAAAAAGTGCCTCTTGCCCAGTTAGCAGGGGTTGTCACATCTATTTTAGATCTAACTATCACATCTATTTTAGATCTAACTATCTTGAATAATTTTGTATCATCAGCAAATGTTGTCACTTCAGTGTTCACAATCTTTCACAGGAAGGGGTGCCGACTTGCCCCAAACATTGGGGTTGCTGAGTAGCTACACCCCCTGACGTAGTCACAACTGACGTGGCCACAACCTCTGATGTAGCCATGTCTGATGTGGCCACACCCCCTGTCATTGAGGCTCTGATGACAGGCAGCTGTCCCTTCCGAGCCCCAGTCCCGGGAAGGGTTGCTGTGGGCCAGCAGCAGCTTCTCCTGGGGCTGGGGCATGCGCGATCGCGTGCCCAGGTCTCAGGAAGGGGTGCCCCTGGTCAGCAGCAGCCTCTCCTGGGGCCAGGGCATGCAATCACCGCCGCCTGGCCTCTGAAGCCGCTGCTCGCGGCACCCCCTTCTGAGGCTGGGCATGCAATTGCAGCTTCCTGGCCTGGAAGCAGGCAGCCCCGCCCCTTCCGAGGCCAGGGTGGGCAAGCCAATGGGCCAATGAGCTAGCGACGCCTCAGGAAGGAGCTCATTGGCTCGATTGCGCTGCCATCGGCTGGGCCTGTTCGCCGCTGGGCCAGGCGCACTCCCAGCCCAGCACCAAACATGGGGGTGCCCCGCTGTTTGGGGGTGCCTAACATTGTGGGTGCTAAGCACCCATGGCAAAATTATTGTGGGTGCCATCAGCATACCGACACTCACGGAGTTGGCGCTCCTGTTCACAGGTAATAAGTTAATAGACTAACCACAATTCCTTGTACAGAGCCTTGGGGCATCTTGCTATATAATATAGTTCTTTTGATTGTGAAAAATGGCGTTCTATCTGTGAGTCAGTTGGCAGGCAAACACTTTGCTCTTATATCTCTTTAGCTTTATATTTCTTATGAACCTTTACAACTGGATGTACTCAAAAACTTTCTGAAAAACACTATGCAAGCTGAATCTTTTCCTCATGCTTAGTCTTTTCCTCATGTTTAGTGAGAATAAAGTGAATTCAAAATAAGGTTACCCTTATTATGGGCTTTTGACATGGGTAAATGAACCACTATTTATTTGTGTGGTTTATTCATTCGACAGCCCAGTTCTATCACGGATTGGGCTGGGACACAAAGTGCTTTATGACAGTGGAACACAGTTCCACTGTCGTAAAATGGCCCCTGGAGGTGCACCTTTTTAGGCACCTTTTTAGGTGCGCTGCTGCACCTGGCTGGAGGCCTGCTGCTGAACGTATGAAGGTAGGTGTGGCAGCAGTGAAGGCAGAACCAGGCAGGGAGGGGGTGGAACAGGGGAAGGGAGTGATGCAAACAGGGAAGTATTGGCAGCACTTACATGGCCTGATATCCTAACCCTGTTTTACCACCATTATATTGCCGTCCAACCAAAGTGCAGCCATCTTAAGTCTTTTGCTTAGTCACTTGTCTAAAGTTGCTGGAGTATATAACTGTTTTTCCCATTCTTTGCTCTTATTGTTCTCACTGATTTGCCCCTGTGTAAACTTTCAGTGTTGCCAATTCTCACAATCCTTTCATGGATCACTGCCTTGTCATGGTGAAGGGGCTTGCGTAGCTCAATGAAGCTGTGAGCTATGCCATGTAGGGTTACCCAAGATGGACAGGTCATAGTAGAGAGTTCTGACTAAACGTGATCTGCTGGAGAAGGAAATGGCAACCCACTCCAGTACTCTTGCCAAGAAAACCCCATGGATTACAAAACTAAAAGGCTAAACGATTTGACACTGGAAGATGAGACCCTGAGGTCGGAAGGTGTCCATTATGCTACTGGGGAAGAGCAGAGCACGAGTACTAGTAGCTCCAGAAAGAGTGAAGTAGCTGGGCCAAAACCGGAAGGAAGCTCAGCTGTGGATGTGTCTGGAAGTGAAAGGAAAGTGTGATGCTGCAAAGAACAATACTCACAATAGATAGAGAACTGGTTCAGGCTAGCAAAGCCTTATCAGAATAGTCACAGACAGTGACGTCATGCAGGGGGTACGCGGGGGTACGCGAGTACCGGTTCCTAGGATTACAGCTGGCCCCGCCCATTCGCCCGCCCACTCGTCGACTCCGCCCCCTGCAACATTTGAATTTCCTGCACGTTTGAGTTGCCTGCACGTTCTCAGAGCTAGGCAGGCAGGCAGGCAGCAAGCGGAGCCTTGCCTTGCCTTGCCACTGAAAAATGAGCTGCTCTGGGGTTTTGGAACTCTTGAGTCACTTTAACATGATGCCAGGCCTCCTTAACATGCTCTGGGGGTGCTGTGGAATACTGTTGCATCTGTTGGGTCAGTTTAAAATTGTCTGAGGCCTCAAAAAGGGCTTTTTTCATGTCACTTCCTGCCACAACATCACTTCCGGCTTATGATGTCACTTCTGGTGGGCGGGTCCCGACACATGCCAATCAAAAGTGAGTACCTGTTCTTAAATCATTTAGATGACACCACTGGTCACAGCATATTCTCAAGGCCCAATTAGCTCAGAGCATCTTATGTCCCAGCCCCGGTGATGTAATTTTCTACCAAGCAGGAACTTGGAGGAAGAGGAGGGGAGTTATAAAAATGCTTGTAACCTATTTTTTTTGTCTTTTCCTTGTGAATTGGTCCGCCTGCACAGGTGTAATAAACAAGATCCTCATACTCTCTCTCTCTCGTTTGGTTATTTGCCTTTTTAAATGCAATCCCCACGATAGAAACTATTCTAGGCCAATTTTCGGCTACAATTACATGCCGCAGATTTAAACCTGTTAAAAAGAGGGCATAGATCCAAGGAGTCCCATGACAGCAATGGAGGCTTTCCCTGAGGTAAATAAGCATTCACTTATCCCAAAGAGACATTTCCAATTGCCCCTCTCCCATGAATACAGCACAAGCTCTGTTGGTGTGGCTGCATCGGCTGGGTGTGCATTTGCGAGATTTGGGTATTATTGATCTGATCAAAAATGTTTAGAGCAACTTTCCACAATTCAATGCAAAAAGCAGTTCAGTTCATAAAGCCAAAGAATAAAATATAAAAGCTTGAAAATGACTAGAACATAAAACAATAAGTAAAGAGCTTTGCTATCACTTGAGGTTTTTTATTCTCATCGTTTTTTTGTTTTGTTCTGTTTTTTCCTCCCTTGTGTCAAGAATGTCTAGATCTTGATTGATCTTCCAGGCTATACATGCTGGCAAACATCCATTTCCCATACTGGTAAAGCTCCCAATTTTCCAAGATATGGCACTTTGCACTGTTGAGGAATAATGTTAAAAGTGGGTGAGTACCAACCCCAGAAGTAGCTGCTGTTTGGTGGTAAGCAAAGAGATCTGTGCACATTTGTGAAGCTTGTAAATCACATTGAGATGAAAGGCAGCCTGAACTCAAGCTATGATCTTATGGTCTAATATATTTTAAATACGTGTGTGCCATACATTTTATACAATATGTCACAATCAAAACCATATTACTTTGCCATATGTTGAGCTTTCCCTTGACTTGTTTCTGATACAGACGTGACTTCTCAGCAAGATTCCCTGCTCTTTTCTTCAGATTTAAAGGAATAAAATAACATTACGAATGTGTGTAAAGCTAAAAGCCACTTAAGAATTACCACACTAGTAGCAATCAGGAGCAGATTCATCTACATAAGGCACAAGAGCTCCAGTATTGACCAATGGAATAAACTCTTTTTTGCAGATGCATGTTTCCAGATGCAAGCCAATGTCCCAAACCTGAAGTTAGCAGATAGGCGGGTGCAATATGGTTTTGCAAATGAAGCACATAACACGCAAAAAGAATATGGCAGCATTGAGTCAGCAGTAAGACAACATGCACGTCATTCTTTAGCGTGAGGTGTAAGGGGAAACCCTCCCCTTGGCCTGCACTTCGTTGCTGCTGCCTCCTGATGGGCTTTAGGATACAGCCCTGTTATGTCGGCCTTACTGTGTCAGCCTTACTTAGGATTGGGCTACCTGTGTAATCTATGGGTCAACTAGAGGTCAGCCTAAGAAGCTATTTATGATTGCAGGACTCAGCTCCAAAATATATGGATAAGTATGTGCAGAGTACATTTCCAGCAGAACCACTTCTATACATTGTCTATCAAGACCAAGCCTTCCAGATCTAATGGAGGCATATGGCTCTTATACAGGTGACCCTCAACTCACCATCTCACCAAAATTATTTCTGAAGATATAATGAATAGAGGTGGCTAAGACTCAAACTTGCACCCTTTATTCCAACCAATGATGTAAAAGAGTCCCACCCGGTAACTATATTTTTCTGCTACAAGCAGAAAAGCAAGTGGGGAGGAGGTAGTATTTTGATTCCAAAAATGCCCCCCAAGGAAAAGATTTATCACCCCATTTTTGAGCACTGCTGCTACCATCAAATTTGTAGCCTCCGAAACCCACATTTCTTACAAAAAAAATGTGGGAGATTTATCATGGATTTTCTAGCATAAAGTGTAGCTTGCACCTAAGTTCTTGAAGATACATCAACTATTATCCTTAATCAGCCTTTATAGACACAAGGACTCAAATACTTGGTGTATGGCAACTTGTACTTCCTATAGCCCTTCCATACCTTGTAAAATAAAGCAGTCGGTACATTGCCACCTGTAGACACACAGGGCAAGAGGCAAACCTGCCTCCTCCTCCCACCCCAGCATCACTCTTTACAGGGTCCATCATTGCCATTCTCAGTAGTCAGATGAATTTTCTGCCCTATGCTGGATGCTGGCCCAGCATAGGGCAGCTTGTGGCTGCTGCAAGCAATGGGCCTTGCCGCTTACTCCTGTTTACAGAAATGGGAATTTGCATGATGAAAATAACCTGGGATGGATTTTGATTTTACTGCTGTTGGCAGAGAGCTTGGAAAAAAACGGAGCATAGTCAATTACTGGAATTTTTAAACACAAATAATATTTTATGTGATCAGCAGGTTGGCTCAAGGCCTGGGCATCGCGCTCCAACTGCACTTATGAAAGGAACAAGCCATTGATTGTGCTGCTGCACACAGGAGCCTGTGGGCAGGTGCAGCTTTTGTTGACCTTAGAACACAGTTCCTTTGGCTCGTGGCTTAACCCATACGGTCTGGTCTGGAGACAAACCTCAGACATGGTTTTCTGTGCACTGTTCTAGTTAGGTCCAGTCTTTCCCATTCCTCCCACAGCTACACCTCTCCCCTCCTTAATGGCTACTGAGTTAGATATTCATAGCTCACCTTCTACAACAGTCATTGTTAAACAGCCTTGGCAATGAATTGGTTAGCAAATTGTAGCAATGACCTATTAACAAGTCTCTACTGTCCGCTATCATGTGACCACATTCCCAGAAATACTGAATCTGGAAAGCAGGTTTCCAGGAAGGCCATTCTAGAAGTAAAAGAACCATAAACTCAGCCCAGCCGGCCTGCCTAGAGGTGTGGTGCCGGGCACAGAAGTGTTTTAATCCCAGCCCTAGGCGCTGAGCAGAGATCTCGTGGAAATGGGTGTGGTACAAGAGCCAAGAAAGCTGCTTGGTGACCTCATTCCTCTCCCTAAAAGACCACAGCAGGAAAAATATCACCAACCTCCAATCCCTCTTGGCTTTCTTGTTGCAGAAAAAGAACATATTCAATGAGCAAGAAAGGGACTGCATTCCACTCTGACTCTTTAGAGGTCACTTGTGTGTGTGTGTGTGGGGGGGGGTGTCTGCTGACAAGAATTCTGGCCAACTTTATGGTTAGCCATGAACTCTCATAATGGGGGACAGACAACACAGGCTGAGCCAGACTGTGATTTCAGTGCTATATGACTAAATGTTTTCAAGGGCGCAATCATATTTTTAATTGTCACATTTCTATCCCGTTCATTTCCCACTCACTCACCCCAGCAGCTCAGTGCAGCATACATGGGGTTACCAGGTGGGAACTGGTAGGGTTCCTAATTTTTTTCAAAAGTTGTTGTACCTTGGATTAAGTACTTCTAGGCAACACCCCCTTCCCAGTAACTCAGCTTGCAGTTAGGCCGGCATAAGTCCCTTGTTAGGCCGGCAACTTGCAGTTAGGCCGGCATAAGTCCCTTGTGCTGGCTCAAGAGTATCACAAACGCACTGTAAAGTGTGTTTGGACCACTCTCGAAGTCAGGGAGGATGGCAGGTATCTGTGTGCCATCCACCCTGAGTCGTCCAAGAGTCATGCAAACGCACTTTACGGCACATTTGTGACATAAGTGATTTGTGCTGGCCTGACTCCAGGTTAGGATTACGCCCTGGGTGTCTTTGGAAGAGAGATCACTTCCTGCTTGACAACTTTTAAATCAGAGTATTCAACTGTGTCCACTGAACTTACCTATGCTGCCAGACTTAGCCGTTCAACTATCCAGTTTTATACAGCTTTACCACCCTGTGGCAAATCATGGGTTAATAGCACTCCAGGCATTGGCCCCAGATGTTGTTCTATGCAGACACTTTGTAAAGTGACCACCTCTGACTTCAAATGGATTGTTAAAAGGCCCCATAATAATAACAGTAAAACAAAAAAAAATCCCCCAGCTTGGTACAGAAAGTGGTTCAAATAAAAGCACTATTGTTGCTTTGGGACCCAAGGGAAATAACATTCCTTCCCTACTTAAGGAACTTTTAACACCTGGATAGAATTTTGCTTACTTCAGTTGCCTGCTTGCTTGGAATACAGTGCCTGATCCAAGGATTGTTGAATCCCACTTAACTGGAATCATTTCATTTACTCCAGGAGAGTTGCATCTATATCTCAGAAGAATGGCTCATTCCCTTTGCCACTATGGATATTGGTTCTTGACTGTGAAGAGTTAGTTCACTTTGAGAACTAGTTACATGTGATACCCTCCTTACCAGTAACCAAATTATGAAGCTGAAAAAAGGGACATAAAAGGATCATTCAGGGCCAAACTCAGCCAACTTTCCAGCACTACTGCAGCTGCAATGCTGTCCTAAGATAAGGGAACAAATGTTCACTTATGTTGAGGAGGTCTCTGTGACTGGCCCCCAATGGAAGATGCAGCACATGCCCTGTTGCCTGTTCTACTTTAACAGGAAAAATTCCAAGAAGAGAACCCCACAACCGCCCTAGGCAGCATGTGCCATTTCTGAATGGCCTTTGAGGTCACATCAATCACTGAGACTCAGGTGATATCTTACTGGGAACCAGAGTTTTCTGGTTCAGCATCCTCATCAAACTACAATTCCCAACATTCTTTGGGGAAGCCAAGATTGCTAAACTTGTACAATACAAAACAAATGCTGTTTTGTAGTATAGATACATTTGCAGATAGGTAGCACTTTGCCCCCAAATGTTTAACTTAAATCTACCTCTCAAATGCAAAGTCAAATTCTTGTCCTAGATTCCACAGAAAAGAATGACATTTCCACTCTTCTTTCTGAAGTCCTTTCAAGTCTTGTATCTGCATATTCCAATTTTCTTGGGGGCCAGATATTCCTGACTTTGACTTTTCCTCACAATATCTGCTTTGGAAGAGATTACATTCCAAATATGGAAATGGCTTTATGTCAATGTCTCTTTCCTTCAGTCCTATAAGTGATAATCATGCTTGCCAACTCATGCATTCTGTGACTCCATTTGCACTCCCTTAATATTGGCCCTTTTGAAGTTGCTCTTCACTCACATTGTTTGCTATGCACTATAAGCCCCTATGTCTTTTGAGAAGTGCCCCTACTTAGCCAGACATCAATATCCTCCTACTTTATACATACCCATTTTGTTCTTCTTTAACTCAAATGTTACATTTCATCCTCTCCTTTGTGGGCAATGCAGTTGCCTCCCCCCATTGTAATGTGGTTTAGGATGAGATAGATAGTGGCTGCCACACCTTTGCCTAGGTATACATATAGTGGGGGCTCATTTCCAAGTGAACATGCATAGGAATGCTCTGACTGGCCCAAGGTCACCCAGTGAGAGTTTCATGGCTGATCAGGAATTTGAACCCAGCTCTCCTTAATAGTCAAACCCTCTAACCACTACTAAAATAGCTCTCCATTTATTATGTGTCAGGCTCAGCACTTGTCCTTATGGAATTTCATTTTGTTAATGTAGAGAATCACTTGCAGCTGTGAAATGCACATTGAAATTGGAACAGAAGCCATCAGGCAGCACCTTCTCCTGGCCTGCATCCTCTTTTTTGCCCTTGGGCAGCTGTTGAACAAAGCCCTCCTCAGCTTCTGCTCAGCTGACCCTTTGTGCCCTTCAGTTATTGGAAGTCTCTGTTTACAGCTGGGTGTTTGTTCCCAGCTCTTGAGAAAAGAGGATTTTTCTAGTGCATCAGACAGAGTGGGGAATGTTCTGATAGCCGCCATCCAATAAATCTCAATTGTTTGTTTTGGGCTCTTGCAGGTGAAAGCTGTTTGAAGTCAAATGCAGGCTGGTGTTCGGGAGAGAATTGTTGTGGTTATGCAGAGAATACTTTGGTGTCAGTGTGGGCTCCGTCACCCCAGAGAATAATGTGGGTGATTTAGCAAGAGGTCAGTCTTCTCATCTCCTGACCAAATCTGGTTTTGACCCCCTACGTGTAGTACGGTTTTACAGAGCTATGAGCAGAAGGAAGTTTGAGGAACTCAGCAGTGGCTCTTCTTGTCTCTAGACGTTATTAACCCCAATACTCAGGGGATGTCCGCGCCACCTGTTCTTCATATGATTTGTACCACAAATAACGGGTAAGCTCAGTCTATACTTCATCTCAACTCCTGGTGGCCCATTTCTGGTTTTTGTCATGAAAGTTACTCCCTCTTTAAACAGGTTTCAGTTTTGTCCTCCATCCTCTTTAATATTGACATGAAACTATGGGGGGGGGAAGGCTGTCCAGGGATACAGAGGATAAGGTGTCATTAGCACACCAATGATACCCAATCCGTTTTTGCCAGATCCAGGAAAGGCTGTTGCTTTCCTGAATGAAGGCATTGTCATTGAAATGTGCAATCAATTTTTTTATTCTAAGCCAGTTGTAAATATTAGCAGCCCAATCCTATCCCAGATTGGGCTGTCAGGACATATAAGTAACTAAAGTACACCTTTGTATGTGCATCAGTGTGTGTGAGAGTATGTGCATGCATGCACGTGCACACACATGCACGCACACGTGCACACATGCACATGTGACAGGGTAACAAATATATGCCTGCATATATAAACATAGCATCAGTAAGAGCACTTGCAGCTCCAGTACTTGGCATTCTCAGAGCAGTTCAGTTGCAAGGTTAAATAAATATCTGACTGCAGCTCAAGGAAATGAGTGAAAGCGTTGAGAAAGAAGAAACCCAGATCTCTGGAGAGATGAACTCCATGCACAGCCTGTTTGCATGCTCTTGAGCTGTATCCTTCCCCACAGGCCCTACTGCCGATCCCTTTCAACCTGTGATTTTTCAGACAGCTTCTGACTTCTTCAGGAGCCAAGTGGACAGGCTGATAATTCCTCTCGTGTCTCCCTTGGGTTTGCTGCATTCCCCCAAGCTTACTGGCGGTGTCACGATCCATCTTTACAACATGTCTTCCTCTCGCTCAGCTAGAATTCATTATAACAGAGGGAGTTCTTTAGCTGGGAAATCCCAGAGCTGGGGAAGAGGAAACAAGTGATGACAAATGTCTCACATTCTCTAGCAATCCAAAAGGAAGTGGGTGAACTGCGAGTTGAATGGCATCCAGGGAATGGGGCAGAGCATCAACCAGAGAGCTAAAAAGAGACCGAGGGTCAAAATTGCAGCAACTACCATAAGTCCTCAAGGGAAGGGGAATTGGATCTCCTGTGTGGGATCTTGACGTCAGCCAGCTGAAACTCAGTCATTTGCTTTGTTAGTAATATACTCAGCCAGCTGGCTTCCATCATCTGTCCTGCCTGAGTTGAAGAAAAAGCAAAGTGTGAGGCTTTGCCACCCTCAAATAGGTAGATGCTGAGTCTGTGGTTTCACAAGGTAGGGTTTAATCTGAAGCTAAGGCAAGAGCTTGAAGCCAGAAACTTGCTGTCAAAGATGTGGCTGCTTCATTCAAATCATGCCTTGAAACCCAGCTCTTCCTGAACCTCCGTTGCTTTTCTGGCCCACACTTCACAGCCACCGAAGCAGACTTGCCTCCTTCATGCCAACACTACATACATCGCTAGGCCCTTTTTTTTTCCACAGTTCACTTTTCCATTGGCATTGTCCTTCCCTGCTTTAGACCTCCTGCTCTCTTCCTGCTCAAAGTTCTTGGCCACAATCCTTCTGTCTCTTATAGCACAGTCCAAGCCAGCCACTAGGCTGGCACAAGTTCCTTGTGCCCACCTGCAAGTCTTGCATACGTGCCATAAAGTGCATTTGCGCCACTTCTGGAGGCATGGAGGTCACGCATGGAGGCACTTTGTCATCCCTGCACCCACAGCCCAGACATGGTAAGGTCGGCCTAGGCAGGCCAGCACAGGGGCTCAGGAAGGGTGAAGGAAGAGTTGGGGGAGGTGGAACGGAGTGGGAGGTGGGGGAAGGAGGGCCCCATGGGCGGGTCATAAGAACATAAGAAGAGCCCTGCTGGATCAGGCCAAAGGCCCATCTAGTCCAACTTCCTGTATCTCACAGCGGCCCACCAGGTGCCCCAGGGAGGCATGAGACAACAAGATGCTTGCATCCTGTTGCCACTGCCTTGCACCCGGCACTCTGAAGTAGCCTACTACTAATGTAAAGAGATTGCCTATAGCCCACGATGGACCTTTCCTCCAGAAATCTGTTCAATCCCCTTTTAAAAGCATCTAGGCCAGATGCCATCACAACCTCCTGTGGCAAAGAGTTCCACAGATTAATTACCCACTGGGTAAAAAAATATTTCCTTTTATCTGTTTTAACTCTCCCAACCCTCAGTTTTAGAGGATGTCCCCTGGTTCTGGTGTTGTGAGAGAGGGAAAAGGACATCGTTCTATCGACTCTATCCCTTCCATGCACAATTTGTATGTCTCAATCATGTCCCCACTCAGGTGCCTTTTTTCTAGACTGAGGAGCCCTAAACGCTGCAGTCTTTCTTCATAAGGGAGGTGCCCCAGTCCCGAAATCATTTTAGTTGCTCTCTTCTGCACCTTTTCCAGCTCCACTATGTCCTTTTTGAGATGCGGCGACCAGAACTGGACACAATATTCCAGATGTGGCCTTACCATCTATTCGTATAATGGCATAATGTTGGCCGTTTTATTCTCAACCCCTTTTTTAATTACCCCAAGCATGGAATTGGCCTTCTTCACTGCCGCCGCACACTGGGTCAACACCTTCATCGAGCTGTCCACCAGCACCCCAAGATTTCTTTCCTGAGCTGTCGCAGACAGCCCAGAACCCATTAGCCTATAGGTGAAGTTTTGGTTTTTTGCCCCAATGTGCGTCACTTTACATTTGTCTACATTGAAACGCATCTGCCATTTTGCTGCCCATTCCCCCAACTTGGAGAGATCCTTCTGGAGCTCTTGACAATCCCTTCTGGTTTTCACCACCCGGACAAGTTTTGTGTCATCCTCAAACTTGGCCACCTCACTGCTTATCCCTGTCTCCAGGTCATTTATGAACAAGTTGAAAAGCACCGGCCCCAAGACAGATCCCTGGCGCACTCCGCTTTTCACCTCTCTCCATTGTGAAAATTGCCCATTGACCCCCACTCTCTGTTTCCTGGCTCTCAACCAATTCTGAATCCATAAGAGGACCTACCCTCTTATTCCCAGACTGTGAAGTTTCTTCAGCAGCCTTTGGTTGGGGACCATGTCAAATGCTGGGGAGTCTGGGGAGGTCAGTCTGGGGAGGGTGCGCAGCCAGAATCCGACACTTAGACCAGATCCTAACCCTCAGCCCCAGCCTGAGTGGCCCAATCTGGGCCACTCAGATTTATTTCACCCCATAGGGGTGGCTGGGGCTTATCCCGGGTAAAGCGGAAAATATCCCCTTACCCCAAGGTGACCTCTAGCTGCCTGCTAACCTACGCTGGATATAGTGCAGACCTGCTGTCTTGCCTATTCCAGCACAGGTTAGGATTGTGCCCTTAGCCCTTCTACCTCTAATAATTAGCATCTAATGCCTTCTTCACAGTCCCCTGCCAAGTCTTCATCCTCTCTGACCACTTGCTCCCTGTCTCTGCACTACTACTCCTGCCTACAATCACACAACTCTTCCTACTCCTGGGTAAAGGATTCCCCTGCCCCAAAGTAAAAATGCTGGAGTTCCCACAACATTCCAGCCAAACCTGGAATTCAGCAGCAATGTTTGTCAATATGAAAATATCTCGGAATTCATTTCAGAGGCAAGGACCTGAACCAAGCTTTTTTTCCAGTGAACCTAAACCTTAAATCTTTCTGAATAAGAACCGAACCCCTAAACACCAGGAGATCAAAGTTAGCGCTTCAGATTCCGGCACTCTGCTTCCAACTGCATGAATAATACTACATTTTTCTGTTTTTTTATATTGTCGTATATGTGACTTTTTTTTTGTTGCTTGCATATTTTTAATTCTAAAACAGTTAAAACAGTTTTTTGTTTCTCAAGTTAAATACAGGTCCAGATTGTTCATATTCAGCATATTCTGAATACGCTGACATATTCTGGCGTATTCAGCACTTGCTATTAATTAACCGTGAATTCAAACCCAATTCACCTGGACCCTCCAAACACGATCAGAGAGCACAGCTCCCGTCTCTTATCTGGAGGACGTTCTGAGGACTGGAGAAGCTGTGCATGGCCTCCTGGAACCTCAGAAGGCCTTCTGCGGTCGAAAATTGTAACTTTTGGGTTTCAGCTGAAAACTGGTTCAGGGCCGGCTTTAGGAGTGGTGGGGCCCAAAGCGGGCATTCCTGTGGGGCCCCACACACACCACACAGGGTCCCCCATTCACCAAGAAGAGCACGTTGTGGTGCCACACACAAAGTGTGGCACCTGGAAATAGTTGGTGATGACAGGTTGACGTCACTGCCAATTGCTTCCGGGAGGCCCATTTTGGGCACTTCAGAAGCTGGGGCAGGTGATTGGGCCCAAGGTTAAGCTGCTCTGCTTGCCCCGCTGACCTACAATCCTGAGAGATCCTGACTGCAGCAGGAAGCAATATGCTTACTGCACTGGTGCGGAGCCAGTGATGTTATGCCGGGGGTACGCGGGGGTACGCGAGTACCGGTTTCTAGGATTACAGCTGGCCCCGCCCATTTGCCCGCCCACTCGTCGACTCCGCCCTCTGCAACGTTTGAATTTCCTGCATGTTTGAGTTGCCTGCATGTTTTCAGAGCCAGGCAGGCAGCAAGCGGAGCCTTTCCTTTCCTTGCCACTGAAAAATGAGTTGCTCTGGGGTTTTAACATGATACCAGGCCTCCTTAACATGTTCTGGGGGTGCTGTGGAATACTGTTGCAACTGTTGGGTCAGTTTAAAATCATCTGAGGCCTCAAAAAGGGCTTTTTTCATGTCACTTCCTGCCACAACATCACTTCTGGCTTATGACGTC
Organism: Lerista edwardsae; assembly: GCA_029204185.1. NCBI lineage: Eukaryota > Metazoa > Chordata > Lepidosauria > Squamata > Scincidae > Lerista > Lerista edwardsae. The sequence continues at coordinate 3,062,353 of JAJKFI010000052.1, read as the reverse complement.
ACTTCCGGTGGGCGGGTCCTGACACGTGCCAATCAAAAGTGAGTACCTGTTCTTAAATCATTTAGATGACACCACTGTGCGGAGCCCCCCAAAGCGCGGGGCCCGATGTGATGACATTGGTCACATTGGCTTAAGGCCGGCCCCATGATGGTTGTTGGCCCACAGAAGTCATGTTTGAAGTGCAACAGTGTGCCTGACCCATGGATTTGATTATCCACGGGTTTCAGCATCCATGGAGTTCCAGAAACATTATGACTAGTTATTGTGGTTATGTAATTGACTTGCATTGCAAGCAAAAGAAATTGATATTGTTCTGTACGTACAGACTGTATTTCACTCACAAACGGGCTCAAGGTGTCTGACTAAGAGCACAATACTAACCTGGAGTTAGGCCGGCCCAGATAGGCCAGCAAAGTTTGGCTGGCACCAGGGCCACTATAAAGCATGTTTGGACCACCTTTAGAGTCAGGGAGGATGGAGCACATCTGTTTGTTGGCCTCTCTGACTCCAAGAATGACTTCACTTTAAGAAAACTAGGTTCCATGATGCCAGTATCCCATCCTATAGGATATTTTACAACTACCTGAGCACTCCCACCTACCCTCTGACCAGGTGAGGTGGGCTTGGATGCCCAATCGGCTACTAAATGTAAAACCAGCAGATGGGTTGCCTAGACCCTATTGTTCTTGGAGAAACCACAGGAAGTATCGCAAACCACCCGTGTGCCTGGCCATGTGGTATTTCTACAGTGGTGCTGCTTTCAAACTGTCTCAAGAAAGCCTCTTTGCTATTGAACCTTATGCTGAAGCTTTTCTTAAGGGAAATCTATAGGGGAGAGGGAGCAAGGAGAGCTCAGGCATCACAGAAGCCTCAGATTGAGTAAGGTCATTGAAAGTGTTCTAAGTTTTGATTACTTCATTTTCAGTTATTTTGGGATACTATGTGAAAGGAGGAAGTATAGCCATCACGATGAATGTGCCATTCTTTTCGGAAATTGTAAAACTGGAACCTCATTCCGTCCTGATGGCCAAATGGAAAAGAAACAATCAAGTTGAACATCTGCCTTCTTAAATGTAGAACATGACTGTTAAAAGGGCTTTTCTCATGTGTTCTCATTGTAGACGTTTCTGTCTCTCTTAGGAAAGGGTTAAATTCAGAGGGTTAACTCTCTGGGAAGATGCTTTGCCAGTGATCTCACTGTGTAAACAGTTCCTCTTTTCTCTCTCTAACCCCCCATCTCTCCATGATACACTGATTATGGAAAGAAAGAATTTCCCTCTGAGCTGGCGAGCTACAGAGAGAGAGAGAGAGAGAGAGAGAGAGAGAGAGAGAGAGAGAGAGAGAGAGAG
>JAJKFI010000052.1:3048727-3060994 GCA_029204185.1 Lerista edwardsae | reverse complement strand
GAGAGAGAGAGAGAGAGAGAGAGAGAGAGAGAGAGAGAGAGAGAGAGCATAGGCACTATTTCTCCCCTAAAAACAAAGAAGCAGAATATTTGGACATCAAGTTTATTTACTGGAAGATAAAACTTGTTAAGTCATACAGTACTTCCCCAAACTGCTGCATTCCCATGCTTTGTTGCTGTTGTCACAATGTTTTAAGATGCTGGTTTGTAGCCATTTATAGAGTTTCTGCCACAAAAGCAGTGCAGAGGTTTCCATGATTCATTGACAAAGCATTACTGTCCAACTTGATGCAGAGGAGTGGTTATTGACGTGGCAGGCAATAGTGTGTGAGCCTACCTTTCTGCCTGCCTGTCATGGTCTTCTGTTCTTTCTCTGCTGTTCAGTTCTTGGAGAAAGCCCTTATCAATTTCTCCTCTGCCATGAAAGAGGGTCTCTGGACTCAGAGGAAAGGAGAGGTTTGAAAAGTGCTGAACTGGCAAGGTAGACACTGAAGGCTCATCCATATGGAAGCTTTCTACATTCTTAGGATGCATTCACATACTATACATTTTCATTGCCTCTTTTTCATATGAATCTTAGAGTATTCTGTCCAGTCTTTTTGGATAAATCCAATGTCCATCTATTCCAGGACTCCTGCTGTCCAGAACTGCCCCTCCCCATAGGAACCTCAAAGCAGGGCACACCTTGCTGTTTTTCCCCAGCATCTAATAGAGGTATGTTGCTTTCAGCTCTTGAGGTTCCATTTTTAGCTACCACAGTTAAGCGCCAATGTAAGATCTATCCATTCATTATTAATTTGACAGATTCTTTTAAAAAATCATGTTAATGGCAATCAACAACATTTTGTGGTAGATTACATATGTTGACTGTCATTGCATAAAGTACTAAATGTCCCTTTCCCCCTCCACCTACTTTCCAGTCCATTTTTGTTCTAATATTTTGAGAGCTAAATAGCATTTCTCTCCCCCTCCCCTATCATTCATAGTTTTATAAATTTCTATTATGCCTGCTCATTTTGCTCATTTATTTCCTAACAAAAAGCACTAACTTCTTCAGCCTTTCTTTATACACAAAACTTACCAGTCTCAAGGAAATGGCCCTTCATTCATAATGTAGCCAAGGATTATGATCTGGAGAAATTAATGTTCCAAGCCAGGTAAATACACACTTCAGTTTTATGCCCCCGTTTTTTTGTCAAGTTGCATCATGGCTTGTCTAACTGTTGATTTATGTTTTATTTGCTCTCTTATTGTCTTCATTTAGAACAGACTTCAGCTTTTTAAAAGTCTTCTTCTCAACTTCAAAATCTTCGTTGCTATTTAACCATGTTGACATCCTAATAGGTTTGCTTCTATCTATTCTAATGTGGAGCGTACATTTTATTTGAGTCTCTGTTATGGTTGAGTAACTTCCAAGTTATCCCAGAGGAAGTTACTTACTTCTTACTAAGTAAAGGGTACTGTGAGGACCAAAATGAACCAAAGTGTTGTCATTTTGCCAAAGCTTGGACAAAATGGACTTTGAGCATATTATTGTTTGAGACAATAAGCATCTGTCAATTTCTCTGTTTGCCTGTCTTTGGCAGAAATAGAGCTTGCACAATGAATTAAGTTGTGAAGCGTATGTGTGTCCAGAAACGAATCGCCAAAATCATAACCATAGAAAGACCATAAAGACTCCTTAAATGTTGTCAAGCTCCTTATAAGCCTAGCAGTGTGCATACCTACATGTAAGATCAGGAGATGGGGAAAGGGAGAGCAATGGCTGAGAAAGAGGAATGTGCAACTTTTCCTGAGATGTGGTGGAAAACTCCAATCTTATCAGAAGACTAGTGCGACTAGGCTAGAGGAGCCAATGTGAGACTTTGACAACCAAGAGCACCTCTCTAAAGGCTTAAAAGGAAAGGTGAAGAAAGCTGGCAGAGTTCCCCAAATAGCTGGCTCTCCCCTGCCCCAGGTCAGTTCATCATGTGCTCAACAACTGGTTAGCCAGGTGAGTATGAGAAAGTGGGTGTGGGAATAAGTGAGTCTAGCTTGCTTAATATAATCTCAGCAGGACAGCCTGTCTCTTTAATGACAATTAGTACAATCTTGGTATTATTTATCACAGATTGGTCCTGAACTCTTCAAATAGAAAGAAGACTTGCTGCCTCTCTAGTACTATACCAGTATCTTAACTTCCTTTTAAATAATCCCACCATTTTTTGACAAAGGTTCTCTTTTAATATTAAATATTACTGTGAGAGACTTTCTGGGCAAACTTCCACTCAAATATATGTTGAATTTGATAATGTTGTAGTCACTGTTTCCAAGCAGTTTGTGCTTACAGTTTCCATCACAGTTCATACACATTGCTGAGATTTAAATCAAGACAAGAGTTTACCTTTTGTGCTTCCATTGCTAATAATGCATAATAATTTATTGTATGTAGAGATTTTGTCTCGCTCATGACTCAAGTTTACATTTACCCAGTCAATTTGAGGTCGTTTGCTTTTATTACATATACTACTTTGGTTGCTGCTGCCGTTGTTTTTTTTTTAACTAAAAGTCACCAGGCTTTTGTTCATGATGTAGTATGTCTCTAATATTATATTGGGTTTTTCATCTGGAATTTCTACCCATAGAGTTTCTATAGACAAGTGTGTTTAAGATTTATGGAATCTATGACTGCATGACACACATAGAGCAACATCATATCCAGTGCAACCTGCTCAGTCCTTTATGCACATTTTAAATACAGGAGGACCCGTATCCACAGATCACGTATCCGCGGTTTCAGTTAGCCACAGATGCGGGGAGCCCTCCCCACCCAGCAGGCTCCGCCCCCCCATGCCCATTACATCATTTAAAAAAGTTTAAACAAGCCAATGTTGAAACAAACCAATTTTTGCCACGGTAACTTTTAAAATGATTTAATAGGCACAGGGGGAAGGTTGTGGGGGGGTCACATGCAACCCAATCCCACCCACCTCTGTGTGGTCCACCCACACCCATTAAATTATTAAAAGCCCCACTTACCAGGGTGACTTTATCTTTAAGCAAAGTGGTGCTTCCTTAAGGGAAGATAGGGAAGCACCTTAAGTATGCTTCCTCAGGCAGACAGAGCAGTTTAAAAAAAACACAGGGGGCAGCAGGAACTTCCTGCTGCTGCCCTCTCTGTTTTTTAAAAAAAACATTCTGACTTTTAACCATTTAATGGGCACCAGAGGAGACAGGGGAAGGTGTCTGTGGTATCCATGGTTTCTGCATCTGTGGGGGGGGGGTTCCAATTTAAAAGACGATGAACAAAAATATTCACATAGGTGCCAGCTGAGCCTCATAGAGACAGCCCCACAAACTAAGAGAATCATTCACATGCATACAACAATACTGTTATTGTTAATAATAATAATAATAATAATAATAAATCACACAGATGTTCCTACAGGAGTGAGGGGGAAAGATACCTTGCACAAGCTTTGCTGCATAAGTGCTCATAACAATACAACCCATCCTCTTCCTGTTAGCATACCCTGTTGCATATATATTTAATGTTCAAAGGTCTGGGTGCTTGAGAGATATTAACAACATGATATTTTAATGCATACATAAAGCCTAGATTGCACTACTGATAAAAAACAAACGTTCAAAATGTACAGAGTTTTAACAATTATTTGAACGATAACCCCTGGTTTTCCTTTGTAATTTGGCCATTTTCGTGACTTGCTATGGCCCCTGTTGGGGGCAGTGAGTGCCTCTGCATTGCCTGAGTCTGCCACTCATTACTGCCTGTGCTCATGAATGTCCACAGGCACCTCTCTTCTGGAGGGCAAGTGGGTGAACAAGTGGGTGCACTTCCATATCCCTTCCCTTTCCTTACGAATTCACTGCATGCAACCTCCTTAGTCTGCACCTCTTTGATTGAAATGAACAGGTGCAGGGGATGCAGGATTCCAAGCATCCTTGGCTCATGCCCATTACAAGCAGAACAGGGGTGGAGCAGATGCATGCACTGAACTTCTTAAGTGCAGGGAAGGGGCAGGCAGGCTCCAAATCACCTTTCCCTATCTATTATCCACTTTCCCTAGGTGCTTCATAAGCTTGGTCCTGTCTGACAGCTGAATCCTACCTAACTCCCCATGCGGCAATGCCAATGTGGTATCCACTGTATCTCATGGGGGAGTTCTGGCCTCCAGAGGCTTCCTATGGGAAGAATGGGAACAGAAATGGGAACATTTGTCCCATTCCCCCAGGGTAAGCCCCTTAGACCACTGAGCCAGTGATAGCACTGGCATAAGTCTACATAGACATACAAAGGTGGATTGGGCAATGGAAAAGGTTAGAATTCAACAGGTGCTGGCACTGCTGAATCCTCCCCCTTCCCAGGCAGATCCGACTACCATTGCTTCCCTGCTCCTCGCAATTTAAAAAGAATTACAGGGAGGGGTGGTATGTTGGGTTGAATCATTGCTGTCCCCCTGCTAAATACAAGACTATCATCGCTTAAAAGGTGCCTCTTTGCCCAGTTACCAAAATTGTGATGTTCCACACAACTTTGAAAAATCTGAACATTTATTGTTTCTTTGCTTGTATTAATATGTATTGGCAATTATATGATTTGTACATTGAGCTTTAAAAGAGCTATTCTTTGGAAAAAGGTGGAATGAGTGCATGAAGGGGAATTGCTGGAGTAGTGATGAGCTGAAAGAAGTTAATGGAGTGAACTCATAGTTAGAGACAGGTAATAGGGTTATTATTACCTGTCAGGGAAGGTTGATAGGGGTTTAATTTCTTCATACTTTGGGTTAAGTAACTGGCCAGCCTCTATATCAATGAAAAGACATGCTGTAGAAGTGCCATGAAAGTTTACCACCCTTGGTCCAGAATATCTCGACCAGCTTCACCCAGAAGATCATGAATGGGGGGACACACATCCAGTACGCACCGAAGAACATGTGCGTGCGATAAATGATTTGGTAAATGTGTAATTCTATAACCCTTTTTGGCAAGGCTCATAGAAATCAGGCACAGAGATTGCAAGGCGTGCTCAGTAATGACCTAGAGAAAGGACCTTTAATAATGGGGCGAAAGAAATCTACTTGGAATCTACACTAAAATAACTTTAATAAGCAATGGAATGTATTAAGGATGTATTATATCCCTGGCTGAAGAGAGTGAGAGATCCAGGGAAGCTCACTATGGGCTCTATCCAAAGAAAGTTAGGCATAACACCATTAAAATCAATGAAATTAAGTTAGCTGTTATTAGTTTTAAGTCATCACATAGGTTTCTTTGGACACAAGCCAGCATCTGCAAACTGTGTTGTCATCACTCTGATATGGGATGAGTTTCAGGGTACTCTTGAACAACACAGCAAAGTAATGTTTGATGCCATCATTGCTCCAGTTTCCATACAGAGGAATTATTACATTGGTGGTTATGATGGTCTAATAGCATGTTTTCCTTCCCGAATGGCCCAAGATAATTCAATGCCTGAGGCGGAAAATGTAAATGGTGGTCTCACTGGTCCAAAAAGTATCAATGAATTAAAATAATTGACCATATTCCACCCTACGTTGGCACCCCCACAGCCATTGCCTAAAGGTGGGTTGTCTCATCATGTCTAACAGTAGGACCATCCCTTTCTCAGTAGTGAACCATATTTCCTTAAGGTCCAATCCCATCCTTCTTAGAACTGTCTTATTGTGGTTGTTCCATTTTAACATTATTCACCTGGAGGTTTGGGGACTGGGATCTTCATAAAAATCAACATTAAAATAAGAACCGTAAGTATAACTTGAGGGGGGTTATTTAGAATGCTGTTTTTATCATTGCATCTAGAGCCGGAATAAAGGCCTGTATCCCATAAACAGCAGAAGAAAAATACATTTCACAGCACATTTTAGTTTGTGTTTCCAGCCCCAGCTACAGTTCAGTAGCTAAAGAGTTAAGGGCACCAGCCAGAAGCGCCTTTCTCTTCTCCCCCCACCCCACCCCTTTCAATTCTTTGTTTTACAAAAAACACATCATCAGAAAACCTACTCAGAATCCTCTCAGCCAGTGACACAGAAAATTCACATCCGCGGGAGCTGCCAGGGCAACAACAAATAGCAACAGTAAATACAGCTGCCTAAATTTCACTGGATGGTGTGCTGGCCTGAAGTCTGGGGATCAGAGAGGGCGTCATGCTTCAACAAGACTTGCAGCGTTTAGATTTCAAGAGGACACTCTTGGCTTTCTTGTTACACTCCCCTCGCTTCTGCTCAGACATTCATTTATACCTCCTATTCCTGCTTCTGCTTTCTCTTTCAAACAATAGCAAGGCTTTATTGTTTTCCAATCTATTGTTTTGGCTCTCTTTGAATCAGTTCTTGTAGATTGTCTCTTCTATTCTGTTTACTGCCCACCACTTTGCTTACTTTCCTCTTTTTTTGTGGTTCTCTCCCTTTCCCTCCTCTTCTTTTCTTCTCCATCTTCATTCTCTTTCTCACTTATATTCTCTCTCTTTTAATTTTCTTTGCTATAACAATGAAGTAGGAGCTCCCAAATCTGGCAGTACTAGTTGCATTACAGTACATAGTTGGCCCTGGTTCTTCATAGGTATTTCATTACGTGCTTCTACAACTCCTCAGTTTCTTTGGGATTGAAATGTTTAGGTAAGTGATGCAGCAGACTAGCAGACACCAACAAGCCAGGCACCATCAGCTGTGCCAATTCTCTGCTGGTCACTGTACTGCTAGTCCACATGAACCCAGCATCAAAAATAATATCTCCAAACGCTGGGATAACTGGCACCTTTTTATTTATATACTGCCTTTTCTTCTCCTTGGAGCAATTCCCAAAGTGTGGGTCAGGACCCACCAGTGGATGGTGACCTGATTTTTGGTGGGTCGCAAAACTGACAGGCTAATAGCTGACAAGGAAAATGTATTGAGCCCTGTGGAAACCAAAAGAGAGCAGCATGTGAACATTTTTTCACCGGTCGGTGAACGTGCGCCAGTCCACTTAGAAGGGCAGAGCGGGGGAGAGGCAACACCACCAGAATGGTCCCAATTTGATGAGCAAAAGCCCAACCATCTCTTGAGAAAGAAGTCCCCCCCCTCCAAGCTGACAAGTAAAATGTATTGAGCCATATGGAAAGCGAAACTGAGCCACACATAGTGCTTACTCATGCGTATGCGAACGTGCCTCACCTCCAAGTGAAGGGGAACACAAGACCACCAGAACAGTTCTGATCCTATGAACATTGAGCTCAATAAATGTTCCAGAAAGTGGCCTCCCTACCATAATAAAAAGGATAAAAATAGGGGTTTGAGCAGCTAGTAAAGTGAAACTTTTTAAAAGTCTCATAAAACTAAGTGGGTCCCAAGATCGTGTCATTTTAAAAAGTGGATCTCCGTGCTAAAACGTTTGGGAACCACTGCCTCAGAGTATGCATCAAGATATTGCTCAAGGTGGTTTACATAGTCAGGCTTCCTAGACTCGATAAGGGTCTTTACAATGTTCTTCTATATATACAGAACCCTTCAAACTGCAAAGGACCTGCAAACCCTGCTATGGACCTATCAGCATTATCACTCAGACATGCAGATGTACTCTACGTGTAAATGCTAAATATTTGCAAGGCAGTCCTATGCATGTCTTCTCAGCAATAAATCTCACGGGTAGCTCAGTTGTTACCAGCAGCAATTTAGAAGGGCCAGCAAGGCCATGTTCATCCTACGCTGGAATTCAACAGGCTGGAGGTCTCTTCAAAGTCAGGGAACATTTGTCCCCCTGCTTCAGGGACAACCCCAGCCTGCACAATGGGTCTACTTGGACCTGCACCTGCTAAATAGCCAGTGCAAGTCTGTGTTGAGCCATGTCCCATCAAATAGCCACCAACGATGTGCTGTGCTTCTTATACTTGATAAGGTATGCCGTGCACGCTGCTGAAAACCACTTTACAATAGCAGAACATGAACACTCGCGCATGTCAGCCCTATCCAGAATCCAGCCCAATCCATATATGCTGCTCTGAGTTCTTGGAAAGGAGGGAGGAATATGACTGTAACAAATAAGGAATACAGGCACCTCTCAGTTTACATGGTCTTGATTTTCAAATTTTTGAAATAGCACAATTTGCAAATTAATACCGGAAGTCCAATTTATGTGCACAATTTTTGAAATAACACAGTTGATTGTTTCTTTGCAAAGACACTCCAGAAGACATAAAGACATTTTGTGGCATTTGTCAGCTTTGAAATACAAGTAATTAACTACTAAATTAGCTGCTAATGAGCAACCCCCTTATATGCTGTGTCGGTCTCTTCTAAAGCCAGATGATATAATATATATAGAAAGAAAATGCGTACACAGAATTGCCACTTACCGCTTGCTCAATTTCCTTACTACTTATTGTTGCTTTCTGAGGCATCAATATCAGTAGTTACTCCCACTCCCAGTGGCCAACACTCCCCATACTCCATCTTGGGGACCAGTCATTAGCACAAGTGTTGGATTCCTTTTCCCCTAACATATATTATTTACATAGGTTCTTATGGCAAAAATATTTCATTTACGTGTTTTTAATATTTGTGCTGCTTTCTGAGAATGCAAACCTTGCGTAAATCAAGAGGTGCTACAGTTGAACTTACCACTTAAGGTACATGTGCGCGTATAGATGTGTATTAGGATGTGAGGTTTTAATTCCTTACACCAAGCTCCTTAGATTTCTTCCTCCTCTGTTGATCTAGCTGATGAGTCTCCAGACAATGACAGAAACATTTATTATTAGCCCCTAAATGGTACCAGCCCTTCATGTCGCATCAACTGCAATCATCTAGGGACTTAAATTAGCCAATAACATCACACACTGCCTTCCAAGCTTGTCTGAGGGCCTGTGGACACAGTGAACCTGGGAGCTTGCCCTCTAGCTAACTGTTGCTTGGTGACTATTGCTTAGTGATGATGCATCAGCACGATGACTTCTAAAACAACGTGTGAGGCACAATTTGACCCTCTGTCAGAGGTTTGTGTGACAGCCATTTAAGCACATGAAAAAGCAAGGATATAAAATAAAAGTGGAGCAAAAACCACAGCAAAGCAGGTACAAGTTGTCAGGAAACAGCCTGGCTCCCCCTTAAGGCAGATAAGGAGCAAATACAAGGGGGAAAAAGGGAGAGCAAGGCAGAGAAAACTCCTTCCCCATCATATTTACTGAATGGTGCTGAGTTATGACTGGAGGCCAAGATCTGGCTTCAGGCGATTGCCTAAATCATTTAGGAGCTGACAAGGTAGGGAGGGGGAAGAATGTTCTTGTAATTCTTCAGTCTGAGGTACATTAAGGAGCCATAAGCCATGTCGAGAGCTTGAATTACATTAGAGAGATTATCCTGTTACAGTTCATAATCCTGGATAATATACCATCCTGCAGCACACCTGCCAATGATAAATCTCGCCCTGTAATGGGGCAGTCATGACCCTGGAAGTCCCGAGGACCCTCCTGGCACAGCAACATTGGGCAGATGGGGTCAGAAGGGAGAATACGTAGGAATAACAGCCTGGCACCCTTCTCTGCTCAGGAGCAAAATTCATATCCTCCCAGCTCTTAAGTATCTCCAGCCCAATGCAATGTATAATGCTTGCTCACACGAATAGCTTTGGTTCTGGAGATGGTGGCAATGAAAATTTGTTACATACAGAAGAGGAGGAATATCATCTACCTAGACTTGAAAAAGCGGGGGGGGGGGACTTTCCACATTAGGAAAAGAGAGGCTGAGGGGGGGGGAATCATTTCTCAAATTAGTTGGAAGTGATGCAGCTATCACTAGCGGTAATGTATGTATTATTTTCTTTCTGTCCGGTTAAACAGGTTCTGCAAACTTTTGTAGTGCTTCAAAAGCCAGAAAAAAAACATTTTGATCAGAGATGAGAGTAGGACCAAAGGTTTTGGTGTCCATATCACAACAACGGAAATTGTATCATGCCACTTCCAAAGTCTAAGTTTGTGGGTCGGGACCTACTTGGGTTGTGATCTGATGCCAGGTAGTTCTGGGGACACCGGGAGCAGAGATCTTGGAAGCTGCAGGCCTTATTCTTGCTATATTCCTTTTGTGAGTGATAACAGTTTGAATTTTCAAGAGAGGTGTTGTTTTTAAATTTAGCTTCTGGCTATGACATCACTTCCAGGTTAATGACATCACTTCCGGTGGGTCCCAACCCAAGTGCCATTCTAAAAAGTGGTCCTAGTCTAAGAAGTTTGAGAACCATTGGTCTAATCCTTAGACAGAATTTTCCATGGCTAATGCAGAGGGCTCCCCATTTTCTCATGAGACACCTGCTGCCATTTCTATGAAGGCTTTAGAGTAGAATATGATGTTCCCATGATGTACCACATAGCTCTGAGGAAAGGAGGAACTGAACAGTCAAATGACCACATTGCCCAAAATTTCATCTATTACAAAATACATCCTCTCCCCCAAAACAATATAGGAATGAAGCTCTAAATTTTATCTCTTTCAAGTGATGCAAGGTAGGTAGATAGGTCTACTGAAATCAATAATTCACCAACAGGTGAATGTGCGTGTCATTTCAGGGACTATTTTTCTCATACCTAACTAGCACGTTACTGAGCATCATTACCAATAAGTAATACTGTACTTTGAAACAATGCGTAGAAAAGCAATCAGGAGCTTAGCTCTTTATTGCCTCGGGCAAAGAACAAAAATAGTTGCTGCAGAAAAATGCTTGCTGTTAAGATAAAAGACAAGAGATGACAACAAACAGACACAGATAGAGAAGACGGAGCCCAAGAAACAACAAAGAGGTAATACAGGCAGCTTGTGTGGACTCTTGCCATTTGCAGCACATCTGCAGCTCACCAACAATGGCCATTGACTCCTGCCCTCCAGACTCCACGATTGCTAAGTGGCCTGTGTGAATTAGAAGCTCACAGCCAAGGTAAGGCGACCAGTGATGGCTTGCCACAGCCTGTCTGACCCTACAGCAGACTGCTCTGTTTTCATCAATTGCTCAGTATAAAGCAAGTGCCTTTATATTGTGTCAAAGATTTGCGGTTTCCCCGATGGCCATGGCTGATGATACTTGACAAAGTCTCCTCTCTTGGCCTTGTGGGTTTTGTTTAAGTGCTTCTAGATAAAGCCCTTTTATCACTTTTAAGAGCACTATTGCCCTGGCTCCTTCCCCTGGCCTGAAGGCCATTCTTTCTTCCTTTCTCATCTTCGACCTCAGGTTCAAGAGTGCCAGACCTCCCTGGTTTCAAGGAGGCAGTGGCAGCAGGAGGCCATGAGTGTGGGAAAGGCCACGTCAAGGATTTCCACACTGTGTTTCACCAGAGAACAAAAAGCAGCAAGAAGTATCTGAAGCATCTGCTTAAAAAGGCAATAATTACATCGCTCTGCTCTTTAAAAGTATAATAATTCTGGTTAGGTTTATTATACTTTTAAAAAGGAAAACATTTAGTTTTGTGCATTTTCATTGTTCTGATAAAGTGTCCAAATACGCAAGGTTTGCTATCCTCTGCTTTTTAGTGTTTGGATTCTTCAGTCTGACCAATGCACCAGACCCAAACGATATAGTCATGCCCACACTTCAAAAAATGTTATGGGAATATATAACAATTTGTGATATGGGAAAAGCAAATATTGTAACACTGGTGCCACACAGCTTCCACCATTTTTTCCAGTGCTAAGAAAAAATTGAAATGTGGAAATTATGGATGCTTTGCTATTTAGTGACTAGGAGAGAAAAATATATGAGGCAAAAAAATTCCTCTTCAGATATCCTGGCTCTTGTATTCCAACCTGCACATTCTGTCTGTCCCTGTTGTCCTCGTCACCTACTTACCCCCATCCTGGGGTTGTCTGTGCCCATTTACCGTTCGCAGTCATTCTTTCTCATCCTCCTCTTGCCTTCCCTCTTCTCCTCCCTCTCTCTCTTTCTTTCTCCCCTTGCGGCTTGCCAACTGCCAGTGGATGACATCTCCTTTCATGTTTGGGGCTGAGCAGAGGCTCTGAATGTTCGTTTGATTCCGTTAAGATAATAGCTGGTTCACTGTCAGATGCAGACTGATCAGTTAAAACCTTAATCACTGCCTGTCTACTCACATGGCACTTAGTTTTTAAGAGATTAATCCCCTAAGCACCGCACCAGCATACATTCAGGATAGAAAGAAAGAGGGTGGGGTTTTTTTATTATTTGATGCTGTTTTCCCCCCTTTTCTTTCATTTTCAACCCCACCTTCTCTCTCTCTCTCTCTCTCTCTCTCTCTCTCTCTCTCTCTCTCTCT
>JAJKFI010000052.1:3017697-3048717 GCA_029204185.1 Lerista edwardsae | reverse complement strand
CTCTCTCTCTCTCTCTCTCTCTCTCTCTCTCTCTCTCTCTCTCTCTCAAAAACTGTTATTTTTTTTAATCTGGCTATTGAGAAGTATTTGACCTCCCCACCTTTGAACACCTCTTCTCACAATGGATGCACCATAGAATGGTTACTATGCTAACAAAGATGGAAGAAAAAGCGGGAGCAACTGAAACTGAAAAAAACCTACAACTGTGGGCACAATCCTAACTTGGAGTTAGGTTGGCACAGTTAGGCCAGCAATGTTTGGCCAGCACAAAGGACACCACAAAGTATGTTTGGACCACTCTCAGAGAGGCCAGCACACAGACGTGCGCCATCCTCCCTGACTCCGAGAGTGCCCAAACACACTTTATGGTGGCCCTTGTGCCAGCCAAACTTTGCTGGCCTAATTCCAGGTTAGGATTGCGCTCTGGGACAGACAGATTGATCTAAAGAACCAACATGTTCCTCACATAATCTAAGCATGCCTTCCCCTCATCTACTATCACTATTCTGCTTTTGAATCTTAGGCTTTGGGGTTTTGAGAACTACAAACAAGTCCTTGTGAAAAATTCCAAGCGCTTCAGGGCCAGTGTCCTAGTCTAGAGTTTGTTGTTGTTGTTTTAATGCAAAACAACCCCAACAGGCTGCTAGTCTGCGCAGAGGAATGGTGAAGATCCTACTTAACCCTGTTCTCTTGTAGTTACTTTTTCTGCTCAGACATCAATCAATCAATCAATCAATCAATCAATCAATCGTATTTATATACCACTTTTCAACACAAAGTTCACAATGTGTTACAGGCTGTCACCCGGGGCCCGGCCTCCCCCTGGGAGGCTCCGAGGGGAAAGCCCCCGCACTGGCAGGTAGGATGGATGCCTGTCAGCCCCACGACCGCCCCGCAGCCTCGGACCAAGGACGGGGGACCTACTGGGCCCCAAGGGGCTGCAGGGTGGCAGCTAAGCAACCTGACGTTAAGCCCCAGGGGAGCCAGAGGCAGCACCTCTGGCACAGGGAACCAGGGCTGAGATCCAGGAAGGTACAAGCAGCCAGGGATGACTCACTGGAGAGAAGTGAGATCCTGTGAAGGACCGGCCCAGTCTCACGAGAGCTGGGCCAGGCGGTGAGTCAGGAAGGGGAGGAGCCCGGAGAGACTGGTCTGGAGCTCATAAGGAACTCAGACAGCAGAGGAGACGGATGTTCCTCCTCGAGCTGGAGAGTAAGTGGAGGAACGGCGCCCAGCAAGCCAGGCAGGCCACCTGGACTCGCTCCTGACCGTTGCCTGACTGGGAACTACCGAGCCCCACTCCTTGAGAGAGCCTGCCAGAGCCTTGGTGCCCCTCCATCTTTGGAGCAGCTGGGATGCCAGCCCCTCGCCACAGTGTGCCAAGGCACACCCCTGGAGCCAAGGGGCACCACTCGCAGCAGCTCCATTGCCGCAATGCCTGAACCCTCGCCGGCGGGTCTCGACTGCTCGTCACCACCAACGCTCGCTCTGAATCCCTAGGAGGAAAGGGGGGCCTGTGAGTGGAACAAGGCCCCCTGAAGGTGCTGCCCCGGTCCTAGGGGACTAGTCCCTCCCCATGAATGTAAAGGCTTTTACTCGAATAAACCGCATATCCTTCCCGCTGCTTCTTTGCGATGCCCCCAACTTTGGACCCATTGTAACGTGAGTACCGACCCCCCTGCTCCCGTGGCCGCCATGGATGACATGACACAGGCAAATAGTAATAATAAAGTTAAATGGTTCCCTGTCCCAAAGTGCTCACAATCTAAAAAAATGCAGAACAGCTACCAGCAACAGCCACTAGAAAAGACACTGTGCAGGGGTGAAGAGGGACAATTACTCTCCCCCTGCTAAATATAAGAGGAACACCGCTTGGAAAAGTGCCCCTTGCCCAGTTAGCATGTGTTGTTTTTGCCCAATCTGGGTGTTAAATAGCTTGTGCGTGCGGTTGGGTGGGAATTTTGTACAGAAGAGGGAGCAGAAGAGGGTAAAGCAGCACCCCCTCCCTATAATTCCTCCCCTTAAACCCTAACCCTGCCTTGCCTTTTTCTTGTATGTTTTTAATTCTTTGGAGACTGATACACGGGTATGTCACATAACATTTAGTTTGGCACTAAAGGTACAATTACCACTGCCAACAAGATGTAAAATAAAACACAAAAATAAAGCTCATCAGTCCAGCAAATACTGGCAATTGGCAAAGCTAAGTGCCAGAACAGAGTGGCACTAGTGGTAGCGCTTACTGTGTCCTTATCACACAGTATTGCAACCATGGAGGAGAAGGAATCATGGAATACTGGCAGGCAACAAACCAACAAGGACCAAGGAAGTCAAGGCTAGGGGCCAAGAGGAATCAGGAATGATGGTATTAGATGCAGCATTGGCCACAGGTATCTGGCACATGATGCAATGAAGGAATCTTTTGGTAACTCTGTTTCATGGCTACTTTAATTGATATGAAAAGGCAACTTTTTAAATTCGGTGTCCTGCAAATTGTTCTGAGCAACAAGACGAACATTTGACCCTACAGCCAGAGCAAGCCCATCCATGAGGTCACCTCAAGCATCAGATTAGCAGATGATGCTCACCTCCTTCTGCCTAGTTGCCTCCACCTCTCCTCCTCTTCCCGCTTTTTGGAATGAAGATGGACAGAGATAGAAAGCGTGGAAGAGAGGAGAATGGTGAGCATCTTCTCCTACCCCCTCCTGCTCCTCTCCTCCATAATTTATTTTCCATTCTCTTCCCCCTTCTTCCAATCCAGGAAACAGAGGGAGAAGAGACTGGTTAGTCACCACAAACTGAGGGGGAGCAGCATTTGCTAGCAGGAGGTCTTGAGCCTGCAAGATGTAATTCATATTGATGTTGCAACATGCTCAGAGCCCAAGATTTGGTGGAATTGGATCAGTGACATTTATTCCAACCATCAATCACAGCGAACAATAACATTGCAATAACAGTAAAATCAATTGTTGTGAAACTAATAATCCACATTAAAATCACATTTGCAGCTTCAAATGCAAAAAGAGCCATCGTTTCCAATATACTCTCTCTCTCCCCCTCTCTCTCTGCTCATTGTCAATGGCCATGTTTTAAAACAAGTTTCTGTTGAAACAATGTATTGGCATCCTCAATGTTAAGCTATCCCATGTGAACTTGACAAAGTTGTGTGGCAGCTGGTAAACCACATTTTGCATATGAAAAACCAGAAGTGGGTCACAGTCATGTCAGGGAGTCGTTCTGAGGCATGGGGTAGCCTGCAGAGGGGAGCACAGGTTCCACACACACCCCAGAGAGCCATAGTGACCTCCAGGTTCATGGAAACCCCTCCTTTTCTGGTGTAATCGTGGAAGTGCCATTGCTGCCATCTTGATGTCACCACACATGATGTACATATCATGGTAGCAACCGCGATAGGGGTAGCAACCATTTCCCACTGGTTGGGGTGACACGATGTCTCAGTTTGGGAACCTCTACCCTATGAAGTTGTGAAACAGTGTTGATCACACTGAACATAAGAAAAGAAGCTTAGATAGGCTAAGCAACTTACAGCGCAGTCCTCTGCATGTTTACTCAGAAGTAAGTCTGTTGGTATTCAGTGGAGCTGACACCCAGGAAATTGGGCTAGGATTGCAGCCTGACTCAAGTTCACATAGAATCAACATAACCTATGATGTATTTTATTTTATATGCAGTATCTGTTCATCAAAAATGTGAAGCATGTACTCACAAGAATCCCCATCCAGCTCTAGTCACAGAGAGCTAGTCATACATAACAAACGGCTTGGGATGCACATCTCCATGAGCATTAAAAGATGTACCAGGCCAGCTGCAGGAGAGTTCAGATGACCACTGCAACACAGGTAATTGGATCATCCACTAATTGAGGGAAGGTAGCACATTGCAGCAACCCATTTTCATTAGTGGCCTGGCAGAGCTGTACATAAAAACACTGCAAACAAAATGCTTAGGAAACTTCCCAAGCAATAGCCAACTGTCTTTGGTGATTGATACTATTATATCCAACTACTATTATGCTTAATAGGAGAATTGCAGAGAACACTTGATTGCATATGTTCAGCACATCAGGCTGGCCATTATCACAAAGGTCCTCGACATCCAGGGAAAATATGCTAGCTTGTAAAATGGCTGTTTGCGACTACACCCTGCTTAGCAAATTATTATTCTGCGGAGGTAATCCAGCTTCTTGCTTTAAGACAACAACAGTGGCAGTTCCTGAACAAGCAAATTATATGTAAAACCCTTGCTAGTATTTTCTGTTGTATACAGCAAAGCAGTGGTGATGGTATCAAAATAATTTTATTTAAACTACTCAAACCAGAGAAATTTGATTTAATCCTGTTTAGTCCGTTTGACTTATTTTATGACACATCCTGCACTCATGGGATAGGGCAGACAAGTGAACCAGAATTGGAACATTTGTTTAAAAAAAAAAAAAAGTATAGAACTTTCAAAAGGGTTAGGGGATGTAGCTTAGAAATTCCACCATAGAAATGCATTCCCACTTTAGAAAAGTTTATTTTATTTTGGCAACATACAGGGCCCAATCCTATGCTGCCTGACCGCCCGGGAGCACAGCAGTAGCCAGGTGGCTACCGCTGCATCCAGTGGCAGCCAGACACCCATGGGAGCCTCCACAGGAAAAGGGGACATTCGTCCTCCTTCCCTGCAGTAAGGCTGCACGGTGGGCAATGGGTCTACTCACTTCCGTGCCAGCTAGTTAACTGGTGCAGAAGCAAGGGCCTCTGAGTAAGTTACTCAGAGGTCAGGAACCAGCAGTGAGAGTCATAGCAGGTCCTTCCCCCACTCCAACACTCCCCCCACCCCAGAATGCCCACCGCTCCGCCCAGAATGGCTGATTCACTGGCCTCTGGGGCACCCATAGCTGCTGTCATTATGATGCTGCACCAGCTTACCACCAGCGTTGGAGGTGCTTTACAGCACCGTTTGTGGCAGAGACACAGACAGTTCAAGCTTACTGCCCACATCAAGCTCAATAGGATAGAGACCTTCGATTCCTTACACATTATCCCCAGACTTTAGCTTAAAAAAAAGGAAAACTTTCATTTTATGTATTTCAAAAATTGTGTCTCACTTTTCTCCCCCCCCCCCCGCCCAAGAAAGACCCAAAGGCAAACTAAAATCATCAATAAAACAATTCAGCAGTGATAAAACACCAATATTTTAAAACCACCAGCAGCTGAAATCATCTGTTGAAACAATGAAGTCTTCAGCTTATATCAAAACATGTTCAAAAAGATGCCAACCAGATCTCATGACAAGAAATTCCACATGATGGGAACCACTATGGAAAAGGTTCTAATCATTACCACCATCAATCAGGCCTCAGAAGGTACTGGGATAAGCAGGTGATTCTCCCTGGCAGATCTAAAGGGATAAACAGGTTCATAACCAGGAAGGCAGAAGCTAAGCCATGTAGGGCTTTGAAGGTGATAACCAGTGCCTTTAATCAGAAACGAATTGGCAACCAATGGAGTTGATGGGTTGCCTGCATGACTTGGAGAACGCAGCATCCAGAGCTACTATTGTGTTACCATCACAATCAGATCAATGATCGGATAGGATGAAAGAGATGGGCTTGCTCTTAAAGCAAGTCATATAACCGTTCTAGTAATTCCATTAATTACTATTTTCATTTTGATTTGTTACTTTTTTTGAAGGATGCCAAAGTCCTTTGTACATATTACAGAACTAGTCTTGAAATGAAGATACTGAAGTTCAAACTAGATGTGACATTCCATTGTGTATATGTATCTTTCATTCCATTTCTGAAAAAAAAAGAAAGAAACCCCAGCAACAGATTGAGAGGCAGTGAGTCTGAGGAGGAAAATGAAGTGAACCCTTTCCACTCCTGTTGCTTTTCCCTCAGGTGCTTCCCTCCAGTTCCCTCAGGTGCTTTTTTTCACCACATGGGAAAAGATACATGCCTATATCTCCCCCCCCCCTGGAATGAAAAATAACTGAGGGTAATTTTGAGTGGAAAAATAAGTTAGCAGAGAAAGTGTAAAGCAAGTCTGCTGGTCTTCTTCCACTCAAAGCGCAATCCTATTCTAACATTCCACTGGCCTAGCAGCTGCTGTGCCAGCCTAGAGTGTTGCAAACGTGCTGTAAAGCAAGTTTGTGACTACTATAGTATAGGTACCAGTGGTGGGAACCTATGTGCCTGCGCCAGCTTGCAGCACTGAATCCAAGCCCCTGACTACAGGCACCGAGCATTGCAGGGCAGCAGGAGAGCATTCCGGTGGCAGGGAGAGGATGGAAGGGGATGGAACAGGGCAGATCAGGCCTGGGAGGGGGTGGGATCAGCAGAGGAGGCCTCTGCCGTATCCTAAACCCCGTCCTGGACCTGCCAGTGTTACATGGGGCTGCTCGGACGTTCACCTGCTATTTAACAGGCACAAATCTAACTATTCCTATTGAGCAGGCAGGGGCGTTACTCAGCATAAAGGGAAAAATATCACCCCAAGGAGGAACTCCAGCCTGCTCCAAAGCTGCACTGGATACAGTGGAGGCCACGCAACCCTGCTATGCTGCACAGGTTAGCACTGGGCTGCTCAATTCACAGCCTTGAAAATAATGAGGAGAGATGAGGCACAACTGCATATTGGGTCTATTTTGGCATAGACTTTCAAACGGAGACAACGTTGGGTGCACTATCGGACGTCTTGAAAACATACTCAGCTGGACCACATCTTAAAACACACTGTTCATAGTGGTAGAGGTGCAAAATGTTTTACTGTCAGGACCGAAATGGTGCTTCACAAAGAAACGTTGGGTGCCTGTGACAACATCTGGAGCTGAGCCCCATATTTCTTCAGTGCCTCACGACCAGGTCCTCCATCCAAGTGGACATATAAAGAGAAAAAAATTTTTCCCACAGGGTCTTGTTGAGGCTTTGCCAAGAAACACAATGAAAACAGTTGGTTCCCCAATGGAAAATATATGGCATCCTGCACTCTGCATGTAGCAAGGGGATAAATTTTAAGAAGACCCTTTCCCTCTAAGGGGATAAATCCTTCAGGATGAATCATCCAAAAGTACCAAGGAACAACCAGAAATCTATTGACCCTTCCCCCAACCGGCTGAAATCCTGAAGTGAGCAAGTGGTCAAGCAAAGGTCAAAGGCCAGTATGGGGCCAGGGCAAGCTCCTTCTTTCCAGACCCATCTGCTTGTGTGCAGCAGACACCAAAGCCACCCTAAAAGGTGCGGTATTGATCGAGCTCTGGGCCTCGAATGCGTCTTCTCCCAGACAGTAGTAATTATCATAATCAAGCAGTTGACTCCAATTACGCCTTCCTCTCATTAAAGCCAAGGGGATGGCCGCAGCCTCGGCAGCGAAGGGAAAGTTCGCAGCCATGTCGCCTTTGCATATCTTAATCTAAAATGACAGGGTGTGACACAGGGGGCAGGTGACCCTGCCAGCCTTCAGCTGTTCGTGTGGCAACAATTTCCAACACCAAATTGCTCCCAGGCAGGCCTTGATTGGAGCGCAAGACAGCCAGAGAGAGAGGAAGAGAAGCCATTTAGAGGGACGGAGGCATTCTTCACAAGCTTATTTAAATACGGTCAATTTACATTCAAGACCTTACTCTTTGTACATCATTAAATGCATCTTGTACCTTGGTGTATTTTCTATTTCTGATGTTTCTTACAGGGAGAGCTTTACGTGGTTATTTTCCAGCAAAGTGAAAACGACAGAAGAAAAACCCTGGCTTCAATAATGTCTATGGGACTGCTCCTATCGTTTCCATACAGCCCAGATTTAGCTTTAAACCAGCTCTTTTCAACCAGTGTGCGATGGCACATTGGTGTGCCACAAATGGTCCACAGGTGTGCTGCAGGAGTTTAAGGGAGGTTCATTTATTAGTAGGGTCATTGGGGGATGTGAGCCCTCCATAGGCAGTGTGGTGTGAGATTTAAAAGGCTGAAAATCACTGATTTAAACAAATGATACTATTCAGGCATTAATGAGGTTCTGCACCTTCCCAAATTGATCAGAATTACAAACCTCCCCTCACCTGTCCTAAAAGGCAGAATAAATGCAAGGAACCTACTCATGATTTATGGACGTCGGGACAGTTTCAAATTCTCGGGTCCAAATTACTTGAATTAAAATCAGTGGCAAATAACAGCTCCCCCCTTTTAAAATTGGGATATACAAACTATAGCAACAGACATGCTCCTCCCTCTCAATATTGTATTTATCAAAAATGAGGTCAGTCATTCAGTGTTTGAAGAAGTAATTCATGTAGGGTTGAACTCCTATGTGAATTAGTACAGGAGGTTTGATACTTTCTACTGCCTTCCATTCATCTCCTTCTCTTCCCCATGACCCTCACTGCACTGCCTGTTTGGGGTTCTTAAGATGCAGGGTAGCTCTCACCTGAACAGGTGGCAAGGGGCAGAGCAGCATTGACTCTAACACAAAAGCATCTACAGCCTCTATACTGCCATGTTACTAGTTCCTTGCTGGAGTAGCATAGCTGACAGCCCAGTAAATTCCATTTCTCACAGCCCAATCCTAAATCCCCAAAGCAGCCTCCGCTGTATCCCATGGGGGGTGTTGGCCTCTGAGGCCTCCTCAGGGTAAGGAAATATTTGTTCCCTGCCCTGGGAAAGACCCAGCAGCCGTCATGGGTCAACACAGACCTGCGTCAGTTTTATAGCTGGCGCAAGTCCACATTGACCTGGGAAAGTGGATGAAGCCTGGGAAGGGGGTTAGAATTCTGACAGGCACCACTTTTTTTAGGCTACTGGTACCAGGTGCAAGGGAGTGGCAACAGGATGCATCTTGTTGTCTCATGCCTCCCTGGGGCACCTGGTGGGCCGCTGTGAGATACAGGAAGCTGGACTAGATGGGCCTTTGGCCTGATCCAGCATGGCTCTTCTTATGTTCTTATGCTGCCAAACCCACCACCCTCTTTTTAGGCCTGATCTGCCATTCCTTCCCACCCTATCATCTCTCCATTTCGGCTACTTCCTGCCCCATTCTACCCCCTACCCGCCCACCCCCTGACCCATACAAGGCTAACCTGTCCCTCATTTCCAACTTTTTGTTGGCAGACCTATGTGATGTGTGTAACTTAAAAGGATAGGTGCCTATGCTTATTGCCACGAAACTGGCCTTCTTTCCAGGGCTGACTCAGTTTTGGGGCAGGGCGGGGGCTGGTAAACTGCCATCCATAGAGAGCTTCCTCCTGGCTCAGCCTCAAGAGAATTGGGCTGTTACCACCACTTGTACAGGTACAGAGGTGGTCTCAGACATCAGCAGTGAGTCTTCCTCCAGTCCTTAGCATTGACCTGGGAAGGTGTATCAAGCCTGGAGTGGGAGTTAGGATTCAGTGAGTGCTGCTGCCACTGAACCCACACCCTTCTTGGACCTGATCCACCCTCCTCCCTGCCCCCATCACCAATGAGAAGGGGAGAGTATGGCTTGATTAACCAACCAATTGGAGCAATCTTGTGCCTCCAAAAGAGTTACTCCTTCCATGTGGAAGGGAAGGAGCAGTAAACCCAGTAACGTCAGGAACTTTGAGACATGGTAGAGGCCCAATAGCAGCCATGCCATTGCCCTGAGGCAGTCCTGGGCCAACTAAGTGTGATGGGGGGAGGAAGAGGAGGGTTAACTGATGCCACTAGAGCACCTACCTGGAGCACATAAACCATGCCATCTCTTTCTGAACTGCTTTCCTTGGTTGCCAAGGAAGATGCTGATTTTTGAAGGGTGGGTGGGAGACTGGCATGAGGAAAGGGTTGATTTATTTAAAACATTTATATCTTGTACCTTCTGTCTTTGAAGAGACCACCAGGATGTCTAATAACAACAAATCAAAACAAGCTCTAAAACAAAATAATCAAAAACACATAGGAAAAATACAAGGAAGGCAGGAATAAGCAAATACCGTACATGAGCGAAAGACAAACCAGGGCTGAGACCAAAAAGAAAAGAAAACCCGAATCAATGGATCAAAGAGCTGCATTTTTACTGCTCGTTTAAACACTGGGCCATGCGGACCTCCCTGGGGAGGAGGAGATTTGCACAACCTTGCCAGTTGGTTGGTTACCCAGCAGCAAACAAATAATAAATAATCCCAATTCTGCCTTCTCCCTAATGCTAAACATGTACTTTCCCAACAACTGGGAAACAAGACACCTTGCCTGCCTAGCCTTACGTTTGTTTTCATTTACAGAAAAGTACAATGAGACTTACTCCTAAGTAAGTGTTGATCAGATTGCAGCCTCTCTTAATGCTTGATCCTATGCATGTTAACTCAAAAGTAAGTCTTGTGGTGAGGCTTACTCCACTCAGAAGCTTCAGTCCTACGCACATTAACCTGAGCACAAGGCTCACTGAAGATAGCTGGCTTTACTTTACTTCTGCATGCGGAGGATAGGTGTGTGTAAAGCTGCAATCCCATGCAATTTATTCAAGAATAGGTCCCACTCTATTCTTTTGGGGTTACCACAGTGTAAACATGCATAGGATTGGGCTGCACAAGACAATAATTTTTTTCAGTTAACATAGGGGATTTGCACCCACCAGTATATTGAGGATCTGTTTAAAAATGTTTCTGATTTTCTAGCAGTTGCTGAGCAGAAACTCTGCCTTGCAACCAGGGAAAATACTGATAAGGGGAAGAGTACCAATGAGAGAGGCAGGGAAATTTGTGCCTACTAATGCACATATGCATATATGCACTGCATGCACACAGACACACACAGCAAAAAAAAAAAAAGAAAGGAAACTTTTCAGCTTTTCACTCAGGGCACAATCCTATAGGCGCCCTTGAGTAGCTACCACCTGCTTGCATTGGCCCAACATCACTATCACCAATATGGGGGCACCAACCAGCACCCCCACATCAGTGCTAGTGCCGTTGGGCTGACACCAGCAGCAGCGTTGGCCCAAGGGTGCTGGGCCAAGGCGCCGCTTGTGCACCAGCCAAGTTCGGCTGGCATAAGTGTGGATCTGGGCAGGGGGAGGGTAGGCGATCTGGAGGAACTGGGTGGTGGTGGGCGGGCCGGTAGGCATGCCGGCCCAGGGAGGGGGTGGGGCCAGGATGCAGCCAGAAGGCCATATTCAAGCCTCCATCCCCAGGCCACATGGCCCTGACTCAGGCTGCGTTGCTTCCTCGGCTCTCTGCCTGCCAAACAGCAGGCACAGATGCAAGGAACCCATGGGGAAGGCTTGGCAAACATGCCCTTGCCTTGGAGAGGCTCCCCAGTGCTCCGAAGCTGCGCTGGATTCAGTGCAGGTCCGCCAGCCTCGCTATTCCAGCGCAGCTTAGAATTGTGCTCTCAGGAAGCTGACTTGTACTAACTCAGGGGCAGTGGTGTCATCTAAATGATTTAAGAACAGGTACTCACTTTTGATTGGCACGTGTCGGGACCCGCCCACCGGAAGTGACGTCATAAGCCAGAAGTGATGCCGTGGCAGGAAGTGACATGAAAAAAGCCCTTTTTGAGGCCTCAGATGATTTTAAACTGACCCAACAGTTGCAACAGTATTCCACAGCACCCCCAGAACATGTTAAGGAGGCCTGGCATCATGTTAAAACCCCAGAGCAACTCATTTTTCAGTGGCAAGGAAAGGAAAGGCTCCGCTCGCTGCCTGCCTGCCTGCCTGGCTCTGAGAACATGCAGGCAACTCAAACATGCAGGAAATTCAAACGTTGCAGAGGGCGGAGTCGACGAGTGGGCGGGTGAATGGGCGGGGCCAGCTGTAATCCTAGAAACCGGTACTCGCGTACCCCCGCGTACCCCCTGCATGACATCACTGCTCAGGGGGCCCAAGCCTATCCAGGTTTCTGGTGCCAATGCAGCTGCAATGCAGCCCCAAGGTAAGTGAACAGATGTTCCCTTACCTTGAGGAGGTCTCCCTGACTCCCCCTCGGCCACAGAATGCAGTATGCTCCCCACTGGGACAGCTACATCAGGGCTGCAAAATTGGTTAGGATTTGTCTCTTGATCCTTGATCACCACTGGCTACCAGCATCTCTCCAGGATTTGATACTGGTATCGTCCAGCCTTATGTGAAGAAATCAGGGATTGAACTTGGGACCTTTACCATACAAAGCAGGTGTTCTACCACTGAACTGCAGACCACTGAGCTGGTCCTTCTCCTGACCAGATGCTAACTGGATCCATGTGGCAGCCCTTCAAGCAGGGGGAAAACAAAAACCTAGGATGAATTTATTTTCAACTACATGGCAGGCACAAAACCCATTTTCCTTTCTCATCCAATAAAGAAAAAAAATCATTGCTCTCTGTTTCAACAGAGAGGAGGAGGGCATATCCCCACTGAGGCCGAATTCTTCTCCCCACTGTGTCCATAAAACATTGGTCTGAATTGATTCCTAGGACGGCAACTTCTGCCTCAGCACCTCCTGAGCGCAGAAATGGCATCAGCTTCTCTGCTAGTCACCACTTTTAAGGGAAGAGGGTGGCGCTACACATGCTGAGACTGAAGTGTGCATGGGTCGCTTTTTAATTTAAAAAATGGAGTACGCGTACACTGCACCCTACTGCACAGGCGTGAATCAGCGGGCAGGCAAGAAATGGGATTCCCCCCCCCCAGATGGTAACTAACCTGGGATTACCAACCAATGTTTGTGATTGTCCTGGGTAATTTGGGACAGGGGAATGTTAAGCCATTCGCTGCTATGCCAGGTGCCTCGAGAGATGCTGGGTTTTTGTTCCACTTACTCCCTCCAGTTGTAGAAATTCCCTACCCCTCCAGCCTTGCACCAAAAAAAGGCAACACAGAAAAATGTGGAGGGTTTGAAAACCTCTTGAGAGCAGGTACAGCCATCTGTGCAAGGGCTCTACCTCCTCCATGCCGGGGTGGGGGGGGGAGAAGGGGTGCATGGAAGATCAGTTTACATAAGTGCTTTACCATATGAACAAATAATTTAGTGGTATTAATAGAGGTTAAAGTTTCCCAGGAATCCAAAACAGGCCCCTCAGGCACAGGTGGGTTGTTTCACTCACAGGGAGGGAGAGGGTAATCTGACACCAGCGAGAGGAGATGACAGGAGGCAGAAACTCAGCCAGAATTTACACTGTGCAAACAGGGTGTGGTGGGTCTGCTTGCGTCCCAGCTGATTTATGATGAGGCCTTCAAACAAAGGCTTTGCTGGAGAATGTGGCATCCAACGTGTACCACCTCCTCGGCCTCCATCATTTAAGGGAATGCAAGGTAGAAGTCCATGTGGAGACAAGATTCCTGCTAAGATCTAGCATGACCAAAACAAGACTTGAGAAACAGACTACCTTGGTGGGGGGCAGGAGAAACAGGGCAAGTGCACAGCACACAAAGAAATGGATGGTGTGGCTGGACATACACAGAACATGTAAGGGCTCTGTATCACATTTTGGATTTTCACATTTTGAATCCAAAAGGCAGCAGTTATATATCCAAACTCAGGGAACTGTGGTTAGTTCCCTAACCAAGGTTTCAAAGCACAGTTTCATCCTGGATTGTTTTCACTAACCACAGTTAGTACAAACTACAGTTCTCTGAGTTAGGGTATAAGGGGGAACTGTAATTTGTTCAAAAGTGAAAGCAAAAGCATTCAATTGTATCCTGCTAACTGGGCAAGAGGCACTTTTTCAAGTGGTGTTCCTCTTATATTTAGCAGGGGGAGAGTAATTTTCCCTCTTCACCCCTGCGCAGTCTTTCCAAATTACAGCTGCACTTTCTAAATCCAC
Organism: Lerista edwardsae; assembly: GCA_029204185.1. Taxonomy (NCBI): domain Eukaryota; kingdom Metazoa; phylum Chordata; class Lepidosauria; order Squamata; family Scincidae; genus Lerista; species Lerista edwardsae. The sequence goes on along the minus strand of JAJKFI010000052.1, from coordinate 3,034,967 downwards.
CAGCAAGTGTACAGAGAACATACATCAAACAGTGAGCATAGAGAGAATGCCGCCATATCAGCTAAATAGGTATACATGCACATCAAGACCTCATATTTATATATTTTACTATAGATTTGATGCAAACACATTCAGAGCGCAACCCTATACCTGCGTTGCGCCGGCACTACACTTTTGCGCCGATCCAGTGCTGTCTCAAACGTGCCGTCAAGCTCATCTGCGCCAGCTAGTGCAAGCATCAGCATCAGCGCACGGGCACCGCTGCACCCGTCAGCAGTACCGGCCTTGCACCGGTCGAGCGTGTGCCAGAGCTGTGCTGGGGGCATAACTGGGTGGTGCAGTGGGCGGTGACGGGGGCGGTGACACACAACGGGTGTCGTGCCATATTCTAAGCCCCGTCCCTGGCCAGGGTGGCCCTGGTTCGGGTGGCCCTGGGCCGCTGCTGTGCACGTTCAGCTGTGCCTGCAAAATAGCCTTCTGAAGCCTGCAGAAGCGCAGTGCCAGAGAAGGAGGTGGGTCACGGCACCCTCCACCACAGGTGGGTCAAGGCGCGGAAAGTTTGAGAAACCCTGACACAGATACAAACTCTCTTGGCAGGAATGGTGTCCCTTCTGTGGTATTCTGTAATGGGCAGCATCAAATGTCAGCCAGTTCAGGCACTAACCAAAGGGAGGAGTTCCCTATCTAATCAACTATTAAAACCGCCAGTGATGTAGCATGAAGTCCAAGAATTGTGCCCCATCTCTTGGATCAAGAGATCCCCCAATGGATCTCTTGTACATCACTGAGGATTCTGGGCACAAAAACTGTAAGATGCAGCTACTTGGGGCAACAATACCTTGTCCACCCTCTCTCCTTTCCTGAAGAAAGGGCATCTTAAGCCCTGCATAGACAGCTGAAAACCAGAGATACTCAGTATGGAAAGGGGGTAGCGTGATCACACCTTCTGGTCTTGTCTGCTAAGTCCACATGTAAGTTCAGTGCAGAATAACAATCAATGGGATGGGACAGGGCCAATAAGTGCAATCCTGCTAACCCACTCCCTGCACTATGTATCTCCAGGTTTTAGTCATCTGAAGAGGTCCATATTATAAATCATGTGAAGATGCTCATAAGATCTGCTAGTGCAGTGGTTCCCAACTGATGGCTGGGACCCCCAAGGGGGGGTCGCATACTGATTTACAGGGTATCACAAAGAGCTTGGGGCAAATATCTAAAAAAGCTGGGCACCACCATCTTGGAACCTTTATTTTGGCTAGGGAAGAGGCTTTCTCATTAAACTGACACTTCCTCAATGTTTGTGGCTGCAAGAGAAGAGAGCCTTGCTATGGGCTCATCTTGGTGTGTGTATATGTGTGTCTCTCCTGGGTCTCTGTCTGAGCATTCATGTCATGCCTTCCATGGGCATTTCTCTAGATGAGTCTTAGTACACAGAGAAGAAGAACTTAAATAATCTCAAGACTATCTAAAATTTGGCTTTTCCACCTTGATCAGCAATGGCATAGAGAAGCCACAATGTGTTCTGTGCAATGTTGTTCTCAGTGTTGAATCAATCATTAAACTCAAAACTCAAACATCACTTAGAGACAAAGCATTCAGAACATTCTAAAAAGGATGTGAAGTTCTTTCAGCTTTCAAGTGTGATTTATTGAAAACAATGACTTCACTTCCTACTTAATGACATCACTTCTGGCCCTAGGTCTTAGGGGGGTTCCGACAGGTTTTCATACCTGCAAAAAGGGTCCTGGTGCAAAAAAGGTTGTGAACCACTGTGCTAGTGAGATTCTTCTAAGACAGCCCCCACTTTATGAAATGAAGTGGAAGGTTTTAGGGACAAGATACTTTCTGTAGTGGCTTCCAGGCTTTGGAATGTGCTCCCCGAACACAAACATCACCAAAATCTTAACACTGTTATCTTTCAAGCAGATATTTTGTTCAGCCAAGTTTTATGAAGCATTTAACAGGTTTTCTAAATACAGCATAACACCTCTTGGTTGCAGAATGATTACTGTTTTTGTCTCTTATTTTGTATTTTATTCTTGGGGTGCTATCATAATGGCCTGTTTTAAATGTTTGTTGTGAGCTACTACAGAAATCTAGGTTGGGGGAAAGGCAGGATTTAAATCTTTGATTTCTTTTTCTTTGACAAGACATAAAGAATAATTTTTCCCCCAAAACTGAACTATTTTTTTAATTTCATCCAAATTAGTTGGCAGACAATTTTTCCTAGCAGTGACAATCCAAATTTTTTTTTTTAAAGTGGGCAAAATCTGGAACAAAGCCCTGTATGTAGGGGTTCCCTGGTAATAATTTCCAAAATTCAGGATATGCTGTTGACTGAAATAAGGAACACCCGTTAAGTATGAAGGAAGTGTAAAGTAAGGCACATCAGTTCCGTTCTAATGGGGCAATGATGTTCTGGAATACGAAGTAACTACTCAAATAAAGCACATCTGATAATCATTCCCATGTAACCCTCACTTCATTTGTGTGCAAGTGGAGTCAAAAGATACCGTTGAAAGCCAGGATTCACCATGGAAAGAATGTGGCATTCTTATTTTGCTTCACACAGATTGTTCTCAAGACCAGGACTGCTCTACACTGCTGGAATCAAAGGTTCCTCTAATACCCTCTCCGGTACATTTAAACATCAGTTTGTCTGGGGCATGAACTCTATAGACTGCGGCTCCTGCAAAATGCTTAATTCTTTCTTTACCTTTTTTTTTTCTTTATGTGTTTGCCTTTTTCTCTTTGCCACTGCTTGGGCTCCCCCCCCCCAAAAAAAATCCTCCCAGAAGAACTGGCGTATTTTTGAGCGCAGGTATGAAACAATTCCACAGCCACGGCTTGCGATGTGGCAGATAACGTACGGAGAATGTAAATCCTCTCAGCAAGTGCAGCAGCCATAAAAGGCTAAAATGGATTCCTGTGGATTAGAAATAAAACACAGAAAGGGCCCTGTTCTCTTGCTTTCCCCACCCTGTTACTTCCCCCCACCCTTTCTTTTTTTTTCTTTAAAAAAAACCTGTTGGAAATGCAAAGGGCTTTAAAAAAAATCACAGACTTAAAAGAAAAATAAAATACATTCCAGGAAAAGGACTGCTGCTAAGAAAACTAAAACCAGAAAATGTTTAAAGATGTTTTAATGACTTAAACACAGAGCCGGGATTGTGTCTAAAAGTTTCCACTTTTACCAAAAAAAAGGCAGCAAATTCAATATTAAATATCCCCCTGCCACCAGTACTACCGCTGTATTTTTTTTCCGACTAACCATCTTTTTTTAAGGTTTGTATTATTAACACAGCAGACATGGCCTTAGTAAAGTTTAACGTTTATGTTCCGATTCCCAAAAAGAGGTGCAGCTGCCGTTCCTTTTGCAATTGACCAAGGGTCCAAGCAACTGTTAACAAGCAGCTGACAGGTTTTTACACTAGGAATTAGACCTCATTTAGAGAGGGATTAGCTGGGATCTCGCCTCTAATTGCAGAACAAGCCTGGCTCATGCCATCACTGAGGTCCAGATTTGCTCCCTTTGGATGATGAAGGCGCAAAGTAAAGAGACTGCAGCTTCCATCCCGCTGAAGGGGTCTGGTTCAAGTCCAGCTTGAAGGCCCCGAGGTGAACGAAGCACCATCAGTTCTCAGCTCCCTCTGAAGGCTCCCCATGTAATTTTCCCAGCTGGCAGTTTGCATTGCAGGCTTGTCTGGCTGCTGACTTGAGTTCAAAGCCTGAAATGCAGCTTTTCATAGTAGAGGCAGTGGGTCAGAAAGGAGGTTAAGGCGAGGCAGGGCACGGCAGCTGTCTGCACTATATATGGCCTCTGATACATTCAGAAAGGGACTGCCCGGATAAAAGCCTTATTCCAGTGGGGATTGTTCTACTACATATCCTAAGGAAGATTGCAATTTAAAACCATGATCAGGGGATTAATACAGAAAAAGTTGCATAATTAAAAATACAGAAATATATTGTTAATCCAACAATGTCTGAGAAAGGCTTCACAAGTACAGGCCATTATTTTGAATGGACAGATAGATCTGCAAAAAAAAAATGAACAATCCAGCATTAAGTAAAAACTTCCTCATTTAATTTCAGTTTTTCATTGAAAATTCACTTCTATTGTGAAGCCCCACAAATGTCAAATCAACAGTAACTTACAAGTAGTAAATCCTATGCAAAGGCACACTTTTGATGTTTGTCTTTGACTCACCACAACAAAATTCACATGTGCTGCCTAAATATCCAGCAAAAGCACACAAAGGAAACAGGCACTCAGATGACGAACTAAACACATACTGGAACACAAACACGACTTTACTGTCTGAGTTCTCACACCGTCAGAAAATGAATGAAGTTTTTGGGAGGATTGGTCAGACGCAAAAATGCCTTTTTATCAAGAAATGAAGTTTAAAGAAATATTTGTGGGACATTTTGATACTACCAATTTTTCCACTAAGTTTCCACACTGAAAATGCAAAATCAACTTCTTTTTATTTTAAATCAAAATTGAAATTCTTTTTTGTTTGCTTGGTATTGCTTTTGCTGATGATTCTAACTATACTACTTTTTCAGCCGAGTGTGCTCAGATACAAATGCTTCAAGTAGAGTAAATACAAAACACAAAGATCTTTCTTTTTGCTCATTTTTCCTGATTTAGGATGAGGAGAAAACAATGATAGTGTCAAAGCTGGCAGGCTCATTTCCCAGTTAATCCAACCTTCATATAATCAAGTCACTCTTAAAAGACTGAGTTCCTAAAGTCTCTATAAATGAAGCACATCTTTCCACTCTTTTCTCATTCATCATTTCCCCATGATGTCAGCACTTTGTTTCTTTTAACTGGTTTCCTACACATAATCAGATCCTATATGGTTTTGCTCATGGCCTGGGTTCATAGAAAATATACTAGAAAATGGGGAACAGGGACTGAATGTCTCCATCAGGGATGTCAGATGGACTGAATTTTGCTAAACTTCATTTTACTCATTCTCAAACACATCAAGGGAAATGGCAATGTAATTGAATCCTATTTTTCTAGTGTTAATTCCAACCAATTTAAATGAAAAGATTTTTTTAAGCTTAAAGTTAATACTGTTCCTGTTTTCCAAAGGAAGAACTTAAAACTGGGGTTCTAGAACAACTCCTCTTTAGGAATAGCTGGTGCAATGGAACACAAGCTGCATCCTGCGTGTGTGTGTGTGTCACTCCTCAAGGTAAGAAGTCAGGGACTCCCGACAACAAAAGTGTGTTCCCTCACAGGGGCTTCAACCCTCCTGTAGGTTAGCCCTGTAGTTTTTGTGCCAAATGAGGTGTAGGCTAGGTGTTATTCTGGAACATCTATCTTTCCTATTTATCGCTCTGTCAAATGGGTTGTGGTTTGCAAGCTGTGTGAGTGCAAGAGGATTCAGACCTCCCTCTGTAGGGATGCATACAGCATTTTAGTTATAGGTCATATGCTGGCCACAGGAGCTCATACCAGGGAATATGCTGTGCAGGGCCAGTCCAAGACACAGAATGTCAAATGCTCCCCCGCCCTTACCCAATGATATGGCAGCCTCTGGTCCTCCCACTCTCCAATGTTCAAGCTAAGCACTCTTGCCCCCTCCACATTTTCTTCTCCTCTCTGTCCCCACCGCCCAAACTTCCTTTTCCAATCCAGGGAGTGAAAGGAGAAGGAGGAGCCGTGCAGGCAGGCAGGCAGAGATTAGCACCACCCCCACCAATCCACTGCCTGAGGCAACTGCTTTGGTTGGCCTCTTGGAGGGGCAGGCCCTGGTATGTTTGTGTCTTCTCTATGTGCCCTGGTAAGGTGAGGCAACAGAGGCATTCTGTTGTGACTGTGTATGATGCATTGGGTCCTTCTACGCATGGCTAATCAGGGGATGCCATTGGCATCCAGCCCAGTGATTGGTAGGTGTTGGCAGAGTTGCCATGGATGCAGGGGGTGGGTAGTATTTGACAGTCAGTGTTCCTAAGTTATCTTAAAGTGGTAGCATTTCCTTTTCAGCTGCATCGCTTGGAGTGCATAGGATCCTTGCTACTCTGACCTTCCGCTCTGTTCAAGTGCCCTCAGCATACCAGCACACACAGAATGGCTCTGTCAGGCAGCAAATGAGTGACAACTGTGCATTTATCGCATGGAAAAAAAATTAGCTGTGTGGAAAAGTCTGTTTATGAGTATTGTATTTCTATCCCTGGATATATATTTTTTTTCCAAACAGGACTTTCTGTCCAAAAAAAAAGTGTGACTAACATCTTCAGACCATAAAGTCATATATATCATTCTCTTTTTAGCAGTTTTCCCTTTCAATTGTGTTCTTCCCAGAACTTTTCAAAATGTGACTCTGAGGTGGAGCAGAGAAGGATCTCCAGTAAATGAAAAAAGAAACAAGCAGAGGGCTTTCGGTCAGCTACTAAACCAACCCATTGCCAAGTTGGGTATGTGTGCGGAGAGGAGAGGTTGAAGGTCTTTAACCCCATCTTTTGATAAATAGAAGACATTCTAGTCATAATAAAATGTGTTTTACACTCAAAGGGGGGAGTGGTGGGGGGCAATTGGCTGGGTATTGCTGGCTTCTGAGCCCAAACAATGAGGTTAAGAAACATAACTGTAACGCATTAGTAAATTGACAATGAAATTGCAGTTACTTCACTGGCTCTTTATTAAATAAACACAGCCTGAAATGGACCTGTCTGCCCTGGAGGTATTTGTATAGGGTTCATATTACTAACTCAACACTGCTGCTCACACACACTCTCCGGCGCTGCATACCCTGGCATGCAAACACATTCCAGAACAGCTCCTGCAAGGTGGAGCAGACCTCGCTTTTCCCCTTGTCACTTTTTCCTTTACATTTCGACCTCAGATTTTACAGCCTTTGGCTGCTACCTCAGCATCTTATTCCCCCAGATTTTAGCTCCTTCAGAGACTAATAGAGAAAACTCTATGCAGGATCACACGTGCCAACAGCACCTTCCAAGACCACCCCACTAATGAACCAACACACTCACCCGTCCTGCCTTACTCACAACCAGAGAGAAATGCCTTCGTCTGCCACAAGTCCTTGACAGAACCTTTGATTTACTCCAGCCGACCCAACTGCCGTTGCCAGTTTTCTCTCCCACCCAACCTTACTGAGAATCGTTTGCACACACAAAGGCATCTAACAGCCATCCATTCCATCCTTGCATGTACACAGCAGAAAACAATGACATCTCACTGCTGAATGGGGTTATGATTCTGATCAGAGCAAAGGCATTGAGGGAGGGAGAGGTGTTTAACCTGTCACTACCACCATTTCCATCACTGCCTGCCCAAAACTTGTTAGACCTTCTGGAGAAAAGGCATGATAGGGCCCTGTCCTTTCTTCCCAGCAGGGCCAGCTTTAAGACAATGTGACCAATGTCATCACATCAACATCACATCAACCCCCGCGCTTCAGGGGGGCCCACACTAGCAGGGTGAGCATATTGCCTGTGGCTGCAGCTAGGATCTCTATGGGCTGTAAGTCAGTGGGGTGAGCAGAGCAGCTTTACCTTGGTCTCTCCCACCTGCCTCTGACTCTGAACAGCCCAAGATGGGCCACCTGGAAGCACTTGGCAGTGATGTTATGATATCACCACCAACTACTTCCACCTGCCATGCTTTGCACATGGCACGAACAGAGCTCTTCTTGGTGAGTGGGGGCCCCGCGGGGGGGCACAGGAATGCCCCACATTGGGCCCTGTTGCTGCTAGAGCCGGCCCTGCTTCCCAGCAGTGGTAAAATCAGCTTTGGGGGCAAGAGGAGCACAATTGGGAAAACTGTGCAGAGAGAGGAGGATGTGGGCACACATGCACATGCAAGCACACACGCTACAGCTATTACAGACATTCTACACCATGTCTGTCATGACTCTTATCACTACAAATAATCCAGAACTTCATTAATAACTACTCACAACCTGAACCCACAGCATTCCATCTTGTGTCTGAATACCAGTTTAAAACCTGTACCCTCATATGATATGTTTGTGACTGAGTGATATCATGGAGAAGGGATAGGAGGCGGCTTTAACCTTTAACCCTGCCATGGTCCTGATCCAGATCACATCCTTCTGACCCAATGCTGGGTTTGGGAGGGAAACTTCCTAGGAGGAAGCCTTCACTGGTACCAATGGAAACCTGATCAGGAACAGAGGACTGCCACAGGGCAAAGTTAAAGTTCCCTTCCCCCATGCAATGCTCCCAAATCAGACTGGCACCTTCCTAGCACAGCATGGCGATAAATATGCACCTCTGATCATGTGGAATTTGACTCTAATGGCTAAATCCTATCCCAGGCTGCATGTTTGATGCAGGGCCACCTGCCCAATGTGTACTGCGCCCTACTTGCCAAGCAGGGACCAGGTCATATGGGAGAGGTAAGAAATGAAATATCTTCCCAGTCATTACTTGATCCCCAAAGGGACTTCTTGATAAATGCCAGCTCTGTAGCTGATGTAGCCAGTGGTGGGATTCAGCCAGTTCTCACCTGTTCTGCAGAACCAGTTGCTAATTTTAGGTTGGGAGAGGGAAGAAAGGCAGTGGCCGCCCTGAAGGACATAGAACCGGTTGTTAATTTATTTGAATCCCACCACTGGATGTAGCTCTGAGGAGCCTGCCAGGGTATGCCGAGGCCAGGTTGAAGGTTTGGGATCCACTAGATGCTGGTGCCACTGTGATCCACCCCATCCAACCCCACTCAAACTGTCCCCAATTTCTGGCTCTTGCACCATGGCAGTTCTGTGCAGACTGGTAGAGAGTCCTGCCACGACATGGACCTTTTGGTATGCTGGCACACTGCAAGGATAAGCTTGGGCTCCTAGACTGCTATTGTGGCTTACCAGAATGTTGTTGATGGCCAAGCATATTGCCTTGCAATTGCAAACACTTCCTTCTGTGAAAGTACATGTAAAGGAGTTGTTGGATCTAGCCAATAAGCAGAGGGTTACTTTTCACAGACTTCTATTTGACAGCCAGTTTTAGGTGTATCTACCAGCTAGTGTAATGTACTTATTATTGTCTAGCACCTTTACGAAAGTTTATTATATTTATTATCTAACAGGGCAGACAGATGCATTTACTCAAATAATCCTTTGCCAGCATACAGATTGCCTTGTTTTTCTGTATTTCTTTCTGAAAATTCAGTAAACTTATAAAAGCAAAAGAAAATAATATTGCTAATCATCTTTACCAAGGCCATAATACCAAGACAAATGGCTTGAAAAGCAGATTCCAGTGAATCAATTGATATTACATTCTACATAATGGGTTTAAGACGAGGTAACTTCACCAGATATTTTGAGAGGATAACTCGTTTAGAGGAATGTAATATCTTATTGGTAGTGTTTGCTATTTTATTTACGATGTAATGGAGGATCACAGCAGCCTTTGTCATCTCAATGTTAACTACATGGCATATATGCAGAGAATTAAAAAATAACCTGTAAATTTTGAAAACACATAAATAATAACATTGAAGGTGCAATCCTAACTGCTGGAATAAGCAGTCTGACAGGGTTGGAGCTGGCTGCAGAGCAACCCAAGGAAAGTGGAATCGATTTCCGTTCCCCTGGGTAAAGCAGCAGCAGCCCGAATGGGGCTACTCAGATCTGCACCTCCAAGCAGCCTAGATCGGGGCCAACTGGTCTGGGGGCAGAGGTTAGGATCCAGCTGCACTGAGGAGGTGGCATCAAAGATTGGTTAAGAAGGGCCCTGGCTGAGAGCCCACGGCTATCAGAGGGCCCACCCGGCCAGTCTGACTCTTGAACCCTCAGTACTGATGACTCAATACACCACCATGATGCAGGTAGGGGGTGCCGTGGGGGCTCCAGTTGATTACTGTTTGCACCAAAGCTCCCCTGGCACTGACACTGGTCCATCCCATGGACCAACCAAGGACCTAATCCTATCCAACTTTCACTGATGCACCTGAAATTCAGCACCAAGTTAAGAGAACAAATGTTCCCTTCCCTCATGGAGGCCTCTGTGACTGCCCCTCACTGCAGGATGCAGCACATGCCTCATTGGCACTGCTGCATCCGTGCTGAAAGTTTGGATAGGATTGGGCTCCAAAAGTCCTTATCTTTAGTTCCCTGGCTCCTTCCACAGATCTGCTCTAGGCTCCTCCTCTAGCTAAGAGGCTTCACTCCCAGACCCACTCTGATAGCAGAATTTATAATAGAAATAGTTAACAACCATAGGCTGCAATCCTATGCACTTTAGCCAGGGGTGGGGAGTGGGGCAGAAGAAGTTGCATAAATGTGGCTCGCTTTCTGAGTAGACATGCATAGGATTACACTATGGATTTGGAGTTTTTGTTAGTCTGAAGTTGAAGTCCAGGTGAGATTTCACATGATCCAAGATGGTGGCACCTGGAAGAGGTCACCATGGAAGAAGGGAGCCATGCCACTGGTAAATTTGGGAACCGCTGATCTACAGGTTTGTTCACACTCGTATGTGTAGCACCTTGATGAGTGCTGCATCAAGCATTTGCTATCATGTATGAATGAATTAAATCTAACACCTTCATGTCTCCTCAGTTGCTATAGTTATTCATACATTCTTGGAAAATTTATATCCCACCTTTCCCCTTGACATCAGGGCAGCCTCAATAGCGTCACTAAGGTTTTCATCACGCTGTACGTGAGGTCAGCATGTCATCCCCATGTTGAATCTCCTTCTGTACTAGACCATACAAATTACAATATCTTATGAACAACACAAATGCAGTGGCATCACTAGGGTTTAGTTCTGTATTTTAATATAGGTTGCCAAACAAATCAGCAACCAACAAAAAATCTGTGGCCAATTTGATGACACTCACACCACTGAAGAAGAATTCAGGTATTATGATACATGGAAATGAGCAGAGGCGTGCCTGGTGGAGGGTCTAGGGGACCACATAGTCCCAGGTGCCAGAGTGGCAGGGGCATCAGTTTGAGCTCCCCCCTGCTGTGCTGCCACCACCGGCCCACCCCCGAACCTTCCTGAGGGTCATGCAGGCCACTCGCAGTGTCCCCCAAGCCCTTTGACGGTGTTCTACTGCCCCCGGTAACACCTTAAACAGTACTTCCAGTATTCTAACAAAAACCAGAAATGATGTTTAAAGGGGTTCTGAAGGGTGCAGAATGCCTTTGGAGAGTTCAGGGACACCGCATGAGGCTGTGGAGGCTCTAAGTGAGAGCACAATCCTACCCAGCATTGGATTGGGAAGGCCGGCCAGCCAGCTCCAAATCCAAGGCTGGGTCAGGGAGGCTGGAGCTTCCCCGCAGCAAGGGCATGTTCACGCTCGTACTGTAGGGGAGGCTCCAGAGCCTCCCTCGCGCCATCCGGCTTGTTTTTCTTGTTTTTTGGCTATAACGTTTGACAGAATGCAGATATTTCAATACGGTTTATTTCATTGCATTCATGATTGTATTATTCAAAAATGCCATGATTCTACAATTTGGGGCAGTAGTGGTGTCACCCCCTCTGTGTACATCATCTGGTGTGGCCTGCACACACACCCTGTACCCCCTACTGATGCCACTGGGCAGTCTACACCATTTTTAAAAACACAGTCTCTGCAGATTTATTGGCACATCTGAGGATTTATTGAAGACTTTATTCATGCACTTGCACATAGTTACATGTGTAGGGACTCTATTCCATCATGCTATATTCTAATGACCACGTTGGGATCCTGACACTGATTTCATGGGTAGATCTTGCCTCCTCCCCACATGTGTTATCATCATGTGCATATAATGTCTAAAAAGAACTCAAGTGTTCAGTAATCAAGTGATGAGCATCCATGTGACATATTTTCATGTGCAAACTAGCCCAGTGTTATTAAATGACAATTGTTCTATGAATGAGCATTTAAAAAATGCAGGCATAGGATTCCCTTGGGGGTTTTGAGCTTCTTATTTTGAGCTTCTTATTGCCCAGGTGCAAAGCAGCTGATCAGAACACTGACTTGGCTCCTGCAAGGGGAGGGGTAGAATATGTGCTAGGGAAGAGATAAAAAAAACCAAAGCGTTTTCCTCTCTATTTAGCATGAAACACATTCTGGCTGGGCTTGCCTTAAAAGTATTCTAAGAAGCCTACAAAGAAAAATAAAAGAAAAAATACTTTCCCCTGAGGAACACACTTACTGAAGTTGAAAGGGAAAAAGACACCAAAGTGGTTAAAAGGTCTCCTGTGCCACAAACAGGACCTCCGTGATAGAGAAAGCCAATACAAATGCCCACATGTCTCTAGTTGCTCTGTCATGAAATGTGTCGTACTCAGAGGTTAGTTTGTTAACAGTCGCCTTCCATGTGCACACAAGTGACCCCACAACAAAAGCCATCCTGCCTGGTTCAGCCGGACTCAGTCAGTGCCATTGTTTCCCCCCCCCCATCTCCCACTAAAATAACAGGTTCCTGGGGAACAATGAAGCAACACTTTAGTCGCTTCTACTGCTTTTCATTATTATTAATTATGTCTTCAAGCAAGGGAAGGCAGATATCACTACTGATCCCACATGCCTGGTCTAATTGTTATGCTGTGGCTGCTTGGCCCACATGACGGGATGGAAAACTTTTTCATGGAGATCAGGTGCCACTGTTGAGACCAGCAGCGCTCTAGTTACACGATCAGCAAACCTTATAAACACAGAGGCACATTCCAAATATTTATTTCACATGAAGTATCCCATCTGCTATTGAAAGGAAGACAGGGGAAAAGAAAGAGGGCTTTCTTTTTTCTTTTGTTCTGTTCTTTACTTTCTTTTTTTATTGTACAGGCTGGCAAAATGAAAGATAAACCAAAGATGGAACTTATATCTGAGAAAAAAAACCATCAGGACAGAATGCGCACTGCAGTCTAACTTTATTGGGAAAGCTGCCGAAACCAACTTTCTGGAGCTGGAAAGGACATTAGTGCATGCCTTGCACTAGCAGCAGATTTCCCCGCCCCACGTTGTGGAGCCAAGGCTGAAGCTGGGCCTCTGATTGGACAATCAGCCTGGGGAAGCAGTATCAGAGCTCAGGTCAGGCACATGAGCTCCTGACCAAGCTCAGTTGCATCCTGGCCAGTAACACAGAGGGAGTTCCTGGATGTCTTTTCTGCTGTCCCTGCAGATTAGGACCCTACTGGATTTTTTTCCTTTCAAGCTGTATCAAGCATTTACTTTAATGTATGAATGAACCATCACAGATCTAACACCTTCCCATCTCGTCAGTTGCAATGGTTATTCATTCATTCTTTGAAAATATGTATATTCCACCTTTCCCCCTAACAACAGGGCAGCCTACGGAACAGGCAGCTAAAGAGCAAGAAATTCCTAAAAGAGCCAACCAGCTCATAGACATCCTCCTCACAGCTCCTGAAGGAAAAGCAGCAAAACTAAAGAAAATGACTGTATTTCTTTTTCCAGAAAAGTCACGACACTTCCTGGATGACTTTGGGCCAGGTGGGGGTGGAGCGCCTATGGGTGTGGTGCTGCATCTCCCATGGGTGCCGTCGGAAGGGCAGGCGCTCTGGCAAAAATGGCAGAGTGCAGATGGGCTTGCCCGCCCACCCATGTGTCCATTGCGCTCCAAAAAGGAGCAATTTGGATGCAGGGGACGTGGTGAGGCTCCCTAGGGGGAATGGTGACATGTCATGTCATTGTCCTGCCCCAGGTGTCGGAGCCTGTGACAGCTCTGGGACCAGGCTATATACCTCAGGCTAACCTAACTCAGAGTGCAATCCTAAACTGAGTTAGGCCGGCATAAGCTAAGTAGCAAAGTTTGGCCAGCACAAGGGCCACCGTAAAGTATGTTTGGACCACTCTCGATGTCAGAGAGGCCAGCACACAGACATGCACCATCCTCCCTGACTCCGAGAGTAGTCCAAACATGCTTTATGGTGGCCCTTGTGCTGGCCAAACTTTGCTAGACTAGTTTATGCCAGCCTAACTCCAGAATAGGATTGCGCTCTCACAGTGTTTTTGTAGGGGACAAGGGAGGGAAGAAACCATGTACACTGGCATCTGATAAATTAATGAGTCAATGGCACTAATTGATTCGAGGTCAGCTTGGCTGTCATTCCTTTGATGCACAGTGGTGTGATAAGTACAGTCATATTACAACCCATGTCATTATACTCTAAAATGCCATTAAATTTAGTCAGAGCGCTCCTAGATCAAAACCGTCATTGGAAGCACTGCTGGTTATTCCATAACCATCAATGAAGATTTCTACACGCATGATTGGGGACATGATATTGTCAGGTGATCGCTCTGAAAGTTTTCATTTAATTTACAGTGATTAAAAAAATAGTTTCCTTATCTCACACTATTGCTTTATTCAGATTCTTGCATGGAGGCTGAGGTCTAGTGGACTATTTTATTAAGACTTCCATGGCTGGGTGAGTCTAAAACATAGTTTAAAATGTTGCTCGCATCTTCATGCCACAGATGAAAGTGAAACATTGGGACTAAATCCCACAATGTGTTTTAATCCATGGCTAGAAGACTTGAGCAACTTTTTAAATTATGTTTTAGACTTCTCTGTTCTTCCTTACTATTGCAAAGCATACAAGTTCCTGAGCAGCAAGATTTGATCTCTATAGGGGATTGATTGGTCACATTCTCTGGTACTTTGCACATCAATACTCCCATTCTTTCACTATTTCCTAAAGTGTTTAGATCAGTCTCGATTCAGGCCTCTTATGTTCCAACTTCACTCAAGATAAACAGACTGACACTACATGTGCCACCATATTGCAATTTGGTGTGCAGAAGTGCACCTCGTTAAGTCATCGCAATCCTATATGGGCTATGCTGGCTCAGCACCCTATATGGGGCTATACTACCTTTGCAAGTTAAATTGGCCTTTATTAGTCCATGGTTGCCTGGCAGTAGCCTGTAAGCATTCAGCACCCTATATGGGGCTATGTTTGCCTTAATTGGCTCATGGTTGCCTGGTAGTAGCTGGTCAGCATGGAATACCCTATATGGAACTAGGGGTCCTCTGCAGAGATCCTTTTCAGCTTGGCCAATGCTAGAGCTGGTGGCTGCCCATGAATAGGGAGCCATGATCGGTGATTGGATTTTCGGGGTCTTCTGGGAGGTCCCCTTATATACAGCCCCCATGATCTGTGTCATTTGAGCAGGTTCAACCCTTGCAGTACAGTTGATGGCCAGGTATAGCCACCTGGGATTGTGCCCCCTATCCACATGTCAGGGCAGATTCTCTCCCCCTGTAAGTCTGACTCCTTTGGGTTTTCCTGTGGCTTAGGGTGCCTTTTGCCTGGGCCAGCAGGGCTCTGGGTTCATTTGGGATTCCCTGCATAGTCTTCTTGTTGCCATGATTTTGAGTGGGATTCCTTGCAGGGTTTCCCTGGGCTGGGACCCTTTGTCATTGGGATTCCCTTTGGTGTCATGGGGATTCCCTTTGGTGTCATTGGGATTCCTACTTGCTGGTGTCACCAGTGGCCAAATTTCTACTTGCCAATACCTGAGTACTGTTGGGGAGTGTTGGCACCTTGTTTGGGAACCCTGTCACAAGGGTTCTCAGTTATTATTGGTTGGCCTTGTTGGCTCTGTTTTGGGATTCTGTGCTCTCCCTGTGTAGTTCCTGTGTTGATTGTTGCTAGCAGGCAGATGCACCTATTGACAGAAGTTGGGGGTTGTCCCTTGGTTCCCAACCAAGCTCAGTTGAAACTCAACCAGCGACCCTGCCTGCCCCTTTGAGAATAGCTGGCTGCTCTTTTGAGGGCCACATAGGAATTTTTTGCTTCTAACCACATTGGGTGATAGTTTTTTCACCTTCCCCAGACTGGTGGGGTGTGTGGATGTTTGTAGATTCCATAATTATTGGTCACTTGGCAGGATGTGTAGGATAGGATAGATAGGAGTGTTATCCTGGTGTCCAATCGGAGGCAGCAAGTTTATTGGTGTGAATCAGGACTGGTCTGATCATGCCTGATGAGAGTGGATTGGCAAAGGCTCTGCAAGGCTTATGGTGTAGTCTATGCAGTCCTGCTGTCTTGATCCTTAGGTGTGACTAGGAAAGGCCTGCTTGGTCATTGATTGGCAGAGCAATTTTAGCTCGCCCGTTGCGCCAACACTGCGTCATAGTGTCAGCGTGACGTCGGTTGTGCTGACATGGGCCCCCGATCGGCACCCCCGCGTCGGTGCTACTGCAACGGGACCAGCGCTGCAGGCAACGCCAGTCCCGTTGGGCCTGCGCTGAGCCTCCCACATGTTGGCCAAAGCTAGGGCGGACACGGGATTGGTGGGGGAGGGAAGTTGAGGGCAGGACGTGGGTAAGCTCTGGATTTGGCCATAAGGAAGAATCCTAAGCCTGTCCAGGAGGCCGTGTGGCCCTGATTCAGGCCACTTGGTCTCCTCGGCTCTGCACCTGTTGTTTAGCAGGTGCAGAACCGAGGAGCACAGCAGGAGGCTGGAGCCTGCCCTATGGTAAGGCCTTGAACGTGCCCTTGCCACAAGGAGGCTCCAGCCTCCCCAACCCAGCATTGGAATTGGCGCTGGCTGGTGGGCCTTGCTTGCCAATCCAACGCTGGGTTGGATTGCACTCTGAGTCAGGTTTGGAGTCAGAAAGTCCACCCAATGAGATTCACCGGGGAAGCAGACTGCCAGGATCGTTTCCCCCAGCTTAGCACTCCGTCCTTACATCAGGGGGGTGGTTACTGGCTAGCTTTGCTGCAGTTTTATTCACCTTTAATAAAGTGGCCGATTTTAATCCAAAGCATCAGTCTGACGTCTCTTTTGGTGGGTGAATGAGTAAACGGTTGTTTCTCCATTAATTATAATGCAATGAAGTTACTTTATACCGACTGAAGTTTCTGTCAGCCTTAAAAATCATATTGGACAGAAGTATTTTTTATTTGAAAATGAAACTGAAGATATTAGAAATGTTTTCTCTCCAATGTTGTAGAAGGCCAAAGCCAACTGAAACAAAATGCCACATAAGAAGCAAGGATTCCCCAAACTTCTTTCTGGGCCAGATTCTCAGCTAAAACAGATTGCCATTACATGACGCTGCACTCTGAGAGCACAATCTTAATATGGAGTTAGGCTGGCACAATTAGGCCAGCAAAGTTAGGCCGGCACAAGGAACACCGTGACGTATGTTTGGACCACTTTCGGAGTCAGGGAGGCCAGAACTCAGACATGCACCATTCTCCCTGAAGCCAAGTGGTCCAAATGCTCTTTACAGTGGCCCTGGTGCTGTCAGGACTGGTCAAGGTCTGACCCAGGCCTAGAGTCTCTGTTC
>JAJKFI010000052.1:2995224-3017687 GCA_029204185.1 Lerista edwardsae | reverse complement strand
CCAGGCAAAGCCCTCAAGTCTGGAAGTACACTAACCAAATCTCAACAGGTGCTGGCCAAACTTTGCGGGCCTGCCAGCCTAACTCCAGGTTAGGATGGTGCCCTGAAGATAAAAACACAGCACAAATATGACTGCAGCTCTGGCTGCGGACATGAAACATGCCTTCAGAATAGGTGGGGCCCACGTGTTATTTTTAGCTCAGCATAAATATCACAGCAGAAGGATTCTGGCTTTTCCCCCCCAAGCCAGCCCCAGGATGTCATGCAAATACCTATCCATTTGCAATCTGAAAGTTAGAGCTAGAGTAAACTTCTTCATGCTTAATATTCAAAGGGACTGACTTGAGCTGGCTACAGCTATAAAAGGGGAGGCATGCAAGGTTATAGCTGGAATCTGTCAAGACTATGTTTGCTCCTTTTAATCATGGGGAGAAGGACTGTTTCCTTAGGACTCTCTCTTTCCTTCTTCAATAGATGGTGTAAACACCTGCAAGTCTCTTTGACTTCAAGGAATAGCTCCAGGTGTCCCTCAGCTCCATGCTGCTGCCAAAGTAACCAAGCGAGCTGTCAGCATTAATGCATCTCTTAGCTGTCATCTGATGAGTAACCCATTCAAGTGAAAGTCAGAACTGATTCCTAAATTAGTAAAAAAATCGGGTCAGGTCACAATTACAATTCTCACATGCCCAAATAATACTTTAACAATAACAGGGTACATCTGTAGCTAGTATCTTTTGGCTAACTGACCAGAAAAAAAAAATTACTCAAGCTTGCTCTTGTGCCTTTAACAGCAACTTAATATGCAGAAATCAGTAAAAGCACTCTGGCTTAAGCAGGATTGCAGACCTAATTAAATTGGAGTTGTCTCCCTTTGATCACTAACACTCCAATCTTGCCCAATCAGCATTCTGGCAGCAGAGCATGCTTTACGGCATCAATGCAGACAGTGCAGAGAATCCTGCACAAGGTGGTGGTGAAGAAGAGCCCCATGAACATTGGTAAATTGGCAGGGTAGGTGGAATGAGATGGAATGAATCAGTGCAGATCAGTGTGAGGGACAGGCATATGGAAGGCAGAAGAAAATGCCACCTGGTGTGACTTTCCTATCTGGAGCCTGCCAATGTGCCCCATTGTTTCCTCAGATGTGCGCCAGCTACAAAACTGGTTCAGGTCCCTGGGGACTTATTGGCAATTGAAAGGCTTACAATGGGGTAAGGCCTCTTCTAATTGGACCCACCACCACCATAGCAAGCAGCACAGCCTTTTGGGGGAAAGGGTAGGCGTGGACCATGCTTTCAAAAAGACTGATTTAGAACTAGACATTGGATGGGTGATCTGTGTTTGTATCCATCCACATAATTTTCTTCTTCCAAACGTCATGGGGGCAGGGGTGTGTAATTTGGATCTTGGCCAATTGGATCAGTTTGGACTGGGACCAGGGCATGGGGAAGGAGAAGTCAATTTATGGACACGGTAAAATGACTGTATGTTTTATTTCTCTGTGATTAATCGCAGCTCTGGAGAGTGCAGTTTGGATTATGGCTGCAATGTGGGAAAGAAGAGATTATGGGCCCAATCCTATGGCCCTTTTTGCTGGCGATACTTCAAGATCACCATCTAAAAGTGTTGCACTTGGGTCGTAAAGTGTGTTTGCAACACCACTGAGGGCTCCCCTGGCTGCACTGAATCTTAGGGCCTGAGAGCCACTGCTGTGCCACCGACCATGGTAAGTGTTACCACAGGCTGGTGGCGCGGCTTTCTGGGGCAGGGGAGAGCAGGGGAGGAGCAGGCCTAAGCAGGGGGTGGGACTGGCATTGGGACTCCACCACCAGAATCTATTCCCTGCTTTATGCCAGGAAGCTCAACATGGCGCTGCTCCACTTACCACCAGCAAAATAGCTGACGTAGTCCCATTGCAGGGCCCACAGCTTTTTTGGGGGGGACAAACATTTTGGCACCGCTGCTCCTATGGGAGCCCATGAGCTCAGAAATGGGCTCTAAGTTCCCTTTCCCAACTCTGTAGCTCTGATCCACATTCCCCTCCTCCCGCAACTGTTTTTAGAAGAAGGACAATGGCGAGATGCTACTCATCATGGCTCTCCAGTGTAACATTATGCCTAACCTCACAGTAGTCCTGAGAACAAATGGATGGTAAAGGAAGGGTCTCCAGCTAAAAATGGAAAAAAAATACAAGTTTATTCAAATTTGATTTGTTTTCAATATTTCCACTTATTAACACGTTTCTGGGGAGAACGCTATCAAAATAGTGAATTAAGCATTATCACTAGTCATCTTTCGAGCCTTAAATGGTTTTGGATCAGAAGAGCTATAGGACTGTTACACAGATGATGTTGCCCACTTAGGTTTGTGGGAAAGGCCCCACTCTGTATATCAGAGATCGTCAACCTTTTTCATCTCATAAGGTAAAGGTAAAGGTTTCCCCACGACCAAATGGTCTAGTCGTGACCGACTGTAGGGGGCGGTGCTCATCTCCGTTTCAAAGCCTGTAGAGCCAGCGTTTTTGTCCGATCATGTGGCCGGTGTGACTCTACGCCGTAGCACACGGAACGCCATTACCTTCCCACCGAAGTGGTCCCTGTTTATCTACTTGCATTTTTTAGGTGCTTTCGAACTGCTAGGTTGGCAGGAGCTGGGACAAGCAACGGGAGCTCACTCCGTCACGCAGTCTCCAACTCCCAACCTTGCAGTCGAAAGCCCAGCAACAGCAGATTAACTCGCTGCGCCACCACATCCCATGTCCCATCTCATGGCACACCGCAAAATGTGCTAAAATTGTCAAGACACACCAGCAGTTTACTGCATAGACAAGGCACACTATGCTGCCAGTGGGGTGCACACCTTCCTAATGGACCTACTAATAAGCGATTCTCCCCAAAATTCCCACACCTGCAAACCATTCGCAGCACACCGATGTCCCCTAGTGCAGTGGTTGAAAATGTCTGCTGTATACCAACCCCAGCAGAGGTGCAGCTAGTGAGTACTCTGGACAGCCCTCGTCAATTGAGGCGCCCAAATTGTGAGAACTCTTTCACTTCTTCCCTGTTAACATTTTGACATCTGATGTTTTTGTTCAGATGCGCCCTTGCTTAAAAAATTCCCTTTTGCGTTGTGGATAGCTCTGCAGATCTTGCCTTTTTTCTGCTGCTAATATGTTTTATTTCATGCAACTTAAATTTGACATCTTAAAAACTTGGGGTGTTAGCAGCAGGGGTTAGCTGAGAGGACAGAAAATGTGCATTTTCACTTAAGCGTTTTAATTCTTGTGCAGGTAAATTACTCATGACATGAGGTAGAGTTATGTGAGTCATTCAGAGCACAACCCAGAGCACTCTATCGGCCGGCACAAGTCCTTTATGCCAGCTTGAGTGTCACAGCTGTGACATCAGTACTAAGCATGTGTACCACTAAATAGGAAAGGTATCACCAGGTCCAGGAGGACTCCAGCACTGCTCACAAGTCCAGGAAGTGATAAAAGGCAAGAAAGCTTCCTTTAGGAAATGGAAATCTTGCCAAAAAAGAGTACAGAAAGGAACACAAACTCTGGTTAAAAGAAAAAGTAAACTGGCAATAAGGGATGCAAAAGAAGGATATGTGGAGCACATGGCTAAAAAACATCAAGGCAGACAATTAAAACGTCTTCAAATACATCAAAAGCAGGAAACCTTCCAAGGAGATGGCTGGACTGTTAGATAATGAGAAATAAAAGGGATACTTAAAGAGGATATGACGCTTGCAGAGTAACCAGATCAATTCTTTACATCTGTCTTCACTATGGGAGATGTAGGACAGGTACCCATGCTTGAATTTCTCAGAGAGGGCGTCGGAAGAACTGAGGGCGCAATCCTAAACTGAGTTAGGCTGGCATAAACTAAGCCAGCAAAGTTTGCCCAGCACAAGAGGTGTTTGGACCATTCTTGGAATCAGAGATACCAGCACACAGACATGAGCCATCCTCCCTGACTCTGAGTGGCCCTTGTGCTGGCCAAACTTTGTTGGCTTAGTTTATACCAGCCTAACTCCAGTTTAGGATCATCTGAGTCAAATGAAAGTGGCAAGGAAGATTCTAGAGTGCAGGGATGGCTGAAGGTGATGAGCTGTCCAATCCAAAAACCCCATGACATTGCACTTGACTTACTACACCCCTGCCCAAATGTATGAAGGTGGTGATCCAGCCCCTGCTTCCTCACATTGCTCCTTCCTTGCGTGGACACTTTAAACAAATCAGGAAGTGGGGAATGCATGGGGAGGGTTCTCAGATCTTTCTCCACTTCCTGATGTGTTTCAAGGGGCAGTGTGACCATGCAAGAAAGGAGCATTGTGAGGAGGAGGTCCACTTCTAGCAAGTGGAAAGCAGATTGGAGTGACTCTGTCCAAGGAAGGCAGGAAGGAGGAAGCGGCAGATGTGAAAAGCATTCTGGTTGCTGCTTCTTGCAACCTGTTGTAAGTGGGTCAGAGTGGCTCCAACCTTGACAGGCTAGACTAGAGAGGCAGCAACAGATGTGAAAAGCACCCCAAGTCTGTTCACCATTCCCTGCAATCCATCACTTGATGTGAGTCATATAAATTGCACAGGGCCAGCCTTAAACCAATGTGACCAATGTCATCGCATTGGGCCCTGCACTTTGGGGGGGGGGCTTGCACCAATGCAGCGAGCATATCGTCTGCTGCTGCAGCCAGGATCTCTATGGGAGATAGAGAAATAAATAAATAAATAAATAAATAAATAAATAAATAAAGTCTGTCACTGCTTCAATTTCTTCCCCTTCTATTTGCCAGGAAGTGATGGGAGTGGTTGCCATGATCTTAGTTTTTTTTTAATGTTGAGCTTCAAGCCAATTTTGACACTTTCCTCTTTCACCCTCATCAGAAGGTTCTTTAGGTCTTCCTCACTTTCTGCCATTAGAGTGGTGTCGTCTGCATATCTGAGGTTGTTGATATTTCTCCTAGCAATCTTGATTCCAGCTTGTGAATCATCCAGCCCAACCTTTCTCATGATGTACTCTGCATATAAGTTAAATAAGCAGCATGACAGTATACAGCCTTCTCGTACTCCTTTCCCAATTTGAAACTAATCAGTTGTTCCATGTCCAATTCTAACTGTTGCTTTCTGGCCCGCATACAGATTTCTCAGAAGACAGATAAGGTGGTCTGCTACTCCCATCTCTTCAAGAACTTGCCACAGTTTGTTGTGATCCACACAATCAAAGGCTTTGGCATAGTCAATGAAGCAGAAGTAGATGTTTTTCTGAAACTCTTGCTTTCTCCATGATCCAGCGAATGTTGGCAATTTGATCTCTAGTTCCTCTGCCTCTTCGGAAACCAGCTTATACATCTGGTAGTTCTTGATTCACATACTGCTGAAGCCTAGCTTGTAGGATTTTGAGCATCATCTTGCTAGCATGTGAAATGAGTGCAATGGTGCGGTAGTTCGAGCAATCTCTGGCATTGCCCTTCTTTGGGATTGGAATGTCAACTGATCTTTTCCAGTCTTGTGGCCACTGCTGGGTTTTCCAAATTTGCTGGCATATGGAGTGCAGCACTTTGACAGCATCATCTTTTAAGATTTTGAGTAACTCAGCTGGAATGCTGTCACCTCCACTAGCTTTGTTGTTAGTGATGCTTTCTAAAGCCCACTTGACTTCACACTCCAGGATGTCAGGTTCAGGCTCAGTGACCGCACCATTGTGGTTATCAGGAACATTTAGATCGGCCTTATATACGTAGTTCCTCTGTGTATTCTTGCCACCTCTTCTTAATCTCATCTGCTTCTGTTAGGTCCTTGCCGTTCTTGTCCTTTATTGTGCCTACCTTAGCATGAAATTGTCCTTTGACATCTCCAATTTTCTTGAAAAGATCTCTAGTCTTTCCCATTCAATTGTTTTCCTCTATTTCTTTGCATTGCTCATTTAGGAAGGCCTTCCTATTTCTCCTTGCTGTTCTCTGGAAATCTGCATTCAGTTGGGTATATCTTTCCCTTTCTCCCTTGCTTTTTGCTTCCCTTCTTTCCTCAGCTATTTGTAAAGCCTCCTCAGATAGCCACTTTGCCTTCTTGCATTTCTTTCTCTTTGGGATGGTTCTAGTTGCTGCTTCCTGTACAATGTTACAGACCTCCGTCCAAAGTTCTTCAGGCACTCTGTCTACCAAATCTAAGGCCCTAAATCTACTTGCCACCTCCACTGTATATTCGTATGGGATCTGATTTAGATCATATGTGGAGGGCTTAGCGGTTTTCCCTACTTTTTTCAGTTTAAGCCTGAATTTGGCAATAAGAAGCTCATGATCTGAGCCACAGTCAGCTCCAGGTCTTGTTTTTACTGCCTGTATAGAACTTCTCCATCTTTGGCAGCAAAGAATGTAATCAATCTGATTTCAGTGTAGACCATCTGGTGAAGTCCATGTGTACAGTCGCTGTTTGTGTTGCTGGAAAAGGGTGTTTGCTATGACTAATGTGTCAAGAATAGTTAACTTTAAATCAGCCTCCACACCAGGGAACTGGCAGGTATAAATGTAGAATCAATATTTTAAAAGGGGTCCAGGAAGAATCCAGCCAGTTTAACATCTATTTCAGGTAAACCGGTGGAAAACATAATTAAAGATACAATTATGATTCATGAAACATATAGAAGAATGAGACTTGCTGAAACAGGCTCAGCATGGTTTGTGCAAGGTTTCCAGCCTCACAAACCTTCTAGAATTCTTTGAGAGTATCAACAGGCATGTGGACAGAGGCAATGCAGGTGGCGTTGTATGCTTGGTCTTTCAAAAAGGATTTGACAGAGTCCCTCATCAGAGGCTTTTGAATAAATTTAGCAGTCATGGAGTAAGAGGACAAGTCCTTTTATAGACTGATAACTTATTAAAGAACAGGAAGTAGGGAGTAGGAAGAAATGGGCGGTCTCACGCAGCCTCTGCGGGCCTTATAAAACCCTCTGGAGCTCAGCTCCGGTTGGGTTTGGAGGGTGGGGGTGGCCTCAAAACTGTGGGTTTCAATACCCACGGATTTCAGTATCCACGGGGGTTCCAGGAATGGAACCCCCACGAATATTGAGGGCCACCTGTATTTCCTTCCTGCCCTTTCTCCACACCAGCCTCTTCTTTCCAGACCATCACAGGAGACAGATGAGTGGGATGTGTGCTCTGTCTCCACAATGGCAGACCACATCCATCCTTTGCCAGACTTTCACACAAAGGAAACAGCTCTAGGGTACTCTGCTCCAAAGTTGAGGGAACCTCTGATCACTTCAGAGTATATAAGCAACTATGAACTGTGCATAAAGTACTGCATTTCTTATGAAACCATTTTAAAACTTGCCTGGGGGTTGCTATGGCTCTCCGGAAGCCCACCCTGCACCTCCAAAATACTGTAAAAAAAACCATTTTCAGTTTTTGTTACTACATCAGTACTGTAAAGTGGTATTTTAATGTGTGATTTGTAATTTAATTTGTAATTTTTTAATCTGGTTAAATGGTTTAATGATTATATTGTCCATTGTGGTCTGTCTTTTTTTTAAATTACTTGTTATTGTTTTTAAATTTTATTCTGTATTTTTTATTGTAAGTTGCCTGGGGTGCCCTAACAAGGAGCAGAAAGGCAGGGTATAAATTCATTTATTATTATTATTATTATTATTATTATTATTATTATTATTATTATTATTATTATTAAGTTAGGATTGGGCTGTAATGCTGCAATCATATGCATGCTTTCTTAGAATTACGTCCCACTGTGTGCCATAGGGCTAACTCCCATATAATTGTGCATGGGATTGCCATATTAGGATGCAATCGTGCACACATTTTCCTGGGTAGCAACTCCTATTGAATTTAGTAGATGGACAGCCCAATTCTAAACCCCATTGTGCCCACTGCTCCAGTGGCACCAAAACATTGCCCATTGGATCCTATAGGCGCTAATGGTATCGCTGGGGTCCCTACCGTGTTTGCTGTCTTACCCCAGATTGTTACCACTGAAGCGCCAATGGGCAGAAGCGCTAAGCGCCAAAGCGCCATGTTTGAACAGGCACAGAGCCAAAAAAGCCCATGTCGGGCTGCCCAGCTTGCAAGAGGGGTTAGGGTTTAGGATTGCTGCCGTCTCTGCCTCCTCTTGTGAGCACAATCCTCCCTTTCCCCCACCCAGTTCCCCCATCTCCCTTCACCACAAATGACCTATGGCGAGTGCTGCTGGAGCGCGTCACGGAGGTGGAGCACTGACTGTTTCTGGCCCAGTGCCAGCACTCCCTACTCTCCAGCACATCTACAACAGTTGGAGCCAGTGGTAAG
Organism: Lerista edwardsae; assembly: GCA_029204185.1. Taxonomy (NCBI): domain Eukaryota; kingdom Metazoa; phylum Chordata; class Lepidosauria; order Squamata; family Scincidae; genus Lerista; species Lerista edwardsae. Next base: position 3,009,387 of record JAJKFI010000052.1, on the reverse strand, counting down.
TTTGTACCACCAATGATCAAGCCCTCAGGATAAGGCTCTTAGAATTTAGTTTACTTAGAATTAACATGCATAGGATTGGCTATACTGACGGACAAGAAATTGCCCTTCAATAGTTACCTTGTAATCTGTAATCTGAAGACGGTCTCCTTCACATTGCCTGGTAGTAAGGTTGGCCCTTCAGTCCAGCTATTGCGAATTTTGCAGTTGTAGACACCTTGTATGCTACTGTGCAGGGTCTAAACTTTTTAAGAAGCTTGAGGCTATGTATAAAGTTCATTGGCCTATTCATAAAGCCTATTCATGTTCAGGACGAACAAGTGGTTAAGTGCTCAAGCTCAGATAAATTGGTGTAAGTTGGACGTTATTTTCAGTAATCTGAATCCTTTTTCATTATTTCTTCTTGTACATTCCCCTTTCAGGTGTCACCCTCACAAAGCACACATTTAATCTGCAATGTGTATTTATTTTAATTGTGTGGATTTTCCTTTTTTCCATCACCCTAGGTTATCTTGGCTTTGCTTTAATAATGTCTTACGTTGGCTAAACTGAAACAGAAAAAAGGGATCGCAATATGGAAAAGGAGAGGATTTCTAAGAGAGATTTTTGGCAGCAAACATCACACCAAATAGCATGCTTTTATGGACAAAAAGTCACCCAATAAGCTGCAAAAAGGCATGTGCTCTGAAAACTTTACCTTCCTTTAATTATATGGGTGACATTTCAAGCATTCAGACTTTTCTTTGCCTTTTTTTGCATATTGAAAACACCCATTAAAAAAACTTTTAAAAAAATAGCAGCAATAGAACATTTATTTAGTATAAAGTAAATCTTATAAAAATTCAATTGCAAAGTAGTTAAGGTATTTGAATTTTAAAAAAATGGGGAAGAATCCCAAGAAAGAAAGTATTTGATGGCTAATAATCTCATTTCAATATAATAGGACCTTTCTTTTGCAAAGAGCAAGACAGGTTAAAAGATATAATTATGACTTTGCAAACTCTCCCAAGTGCTGGAAGATCATCTGACAGTTCTGATCCCGGGCTCAGCTCTCAAAGGGGAAAAAGTCTTTGTCTAGTTACAGAGTTAAAGAGACAGGATCCCTATTCCACTCTCTGCCTACATTGCAATTTAACTGTCAAAAAAATCCAAGCTGCAAAATTGTCTTATTCCAACACAGCGCAAGAAAAAGCGAAAGAGAGAGGATTGAAACTGACCTGTCAAAAGCACCCTGTTTAAAAATGTATAATATATTTAAAATATTTTTTTCTGGAGATACTTAAAGGTTAAAGATGTGCCAAAGAAGTAGGACAATTTTTTCTCCCTCCTCTCATGAAAGCATTTTAAAACAATTAAAAAAAATTCATTTCAGAATTAGGGATCATCAATGTACAATCCCCTGAAGATCAAAAAGAAACACATTAGAATCACATTAATTCAGCTTTTTTTTTTTTTAAATCCCTTTTCAATGGAAGAAGAACTTTAAGGACGTTTAATAATGTTTTCATTGTCAGCATTTACAACAAGGTGGAGCTGAGTGTCGGGAAGAGAAGAATCCCTGCAAGCACACTGCTGCCACCGTGGAAGCAAAGAATGGGATGAAGACGAGAGAGGTTGACAAGTCGACCACAGCACACGAGGCAATTTCAAACTCGCTATTTCCCCCAACCTTTAAAAAAGAGAGAGAAAATATTTCAACTAGTGATAGGGATAAGAGAGTTCTTTGCAAAGACAACACACACAAAAGGGCTCTTTTGCATTAGATTCAGTGTGTTTCTTACTTGCTTTAGTGGCAGGTCTGCTGGTGATTGAACATTCATCCAGGCCAGTCACAGAAGGTGGGTCTTACTGGGACAGCATGTGTGTGTTGTCAGGGGACATCTTGCGGGAGGGCAGGGACCACCTATTTCCATACAATCCAGCTCATCACTTTGGGTAATCAGAGAAGGCCCTTTTACAAGTGACCACATGTCTCTGTATAATCCAGCTCATCTCTTTAGGTGATCAGAGAAATGCCATTACCTAGGGAGGTGCAGCAAGGGAGGAGGTGCGGCAAGAAATAGGGCCTTCTCAGTAGTGGCACCAACCCTATGGAACTGGCACAATCCAAGAAGCCCAGTGTAACACTGGCACAAATCCAAGAAGCCCAGTGTAACACTGGGCCAGCCAGGACAGGGGATTAGGATATGGCAAAGTCCTGCTCCACCAATCCCATCCTGAATCCCTGAATCTCTGCCGTCCCCTGCCAAAAAGTGCCCCTGCCCACTTTCAAACCATCTGCCATGCTCTCCCATCCCCTGCACTGCACACTTGCCAGCTAGTGCACAGACAGGATCTAGCCCAGTTGAACTGGCATGGACCTCTGTGTTGGCCCAGCCAGCCAGCTCCTGAGTAAGGGCAAACATGCCTTCTGGCATGTGTGCAGCCCTTGGAGCCAGTGCAAGGAGGCCTGTGCCAGCTCAAGGGGGGGTATGATGGGGCTGTTAAACACAGTGGGATCCTCCAGGCTTCCTTTTTTCAACACAGGATTTTCCCCCATAGACACAATGTGCTTCTGGCAAATGAGCACAAATTCAAGGTGCCTGGCTAGAAATTCCTCACCTAACGGCATGCAGAGTGGCAATCTGTGTGTTGTAAAGAGCAGGTCACATGAGATGACTTTTCTACCACACAAACACTCTGTTCAGTGCAGAGGGGGACAGCTGTGGTAGAAACTGGCCCTTAGTCCCACCTTAGCTAATGAATAGTCCTCAGCCTAGTCCCACTTTAGCTTAGTCCCACCTTAGTAAATCAGTCTGTAAATCAGTCTGTAAAATCCTCAACCCTACAACTAGAAAACACAAAATCTGCAACTGGATTAAATAATTCAAGTTGAACAGACATGCATGACTTTTAAGTAGCTGATTCTGTTTGTATTTTAGAACATAAGAAAACCCCTGCTGGATCAGACAAAAGATTCTTCTAGACTACCATCTTGTTTCCCACAACCACCTACTTGCTTTGGGCTTCCTGGAGGCATCAAGGCAGGATAGCAATAGCGCTTCCCCACTGCTGCCCCCCAGCAACAGGTATTCAGGTGCAAATCACCTCTGAACATGGAGGCTCCAACTAGCCATCGTGACAAATAGCTATTCATGGACGTTACCTCCATGAATTTGTTTTTAAAGCTTATAGTGATGAATTCCATTAATTAATTACATTGGGAGAAGAGGATTATATTGCAATTGGGAGAAGGGTGATATTGCAAGAGTTGTTTTGTGTACCGTTAAGTGCGATATTTTAACCCAGTGCTCATGCTAGAATTAGAACCGTATCACATTCTACAAAATACAAACATTATCCTTGGATGGATGGTTTCACCACCAATGGTGTGATCTGGAGGGCAGGAGGTGTGGCCTGGAGGTTGAGCTGTCACCTTGCCTGAAAAAGCGAAGCAGGATTGGCTGCTGGAAGGGAGACTGAGAGGCCGCTGATGTTCTGTCTGGAGGAGTGGCATGTGGAAGAGTCCGTTGGCAAGGACAGATATCGTTCTTGAGAAACGTGTCTGAAGCTTGGTGCAACTGCTTGCGACAGCTTGGAAATTTTCATGTGGCTGCATTCTATGATTGGGAAAACAATCATCTTACATGGTCTCTTACACTGCCATGAAACAAGTCTCAAGTTTCACACAGTCTATGAAAACAAATAAACCAAGGGAGGCTCACAGTGCATTGTGCTCTTAGTTTTTTGTATATGGACCAAACATTATAAGGGAGGCATGACATCTCCCTGGTAATACCTAGTACAGGCCAATATGCAACTCATGAGCTTCCCTGTCCCCATTCCACTTCATTAGTTGCTGCTTGCAAGTGAATGCAGGGGAACTCTCTCCAATGAGTTCACCAATGAGTTCCAGTTACCCCTGCTAACTGGGCAAGAGGCACTTTTCACGTGGTGTTCCTCTTATATTTAGCAGGGGGAGAGTAATTGTCCCTCTTCACTCCAGCGCAGTGTCTTTTCTAGTGGCTGTTGCTGGTGGTGTTTTTCATATTTTTATATTGTGAGCCCTTTGGGACAGGGAGCCATTTAACTTTATTATTACTATTTGCCTGTAAACCGCTTTGTGAACTTTGTGTTGAAAAGCGGTATATAAATACTATTTGAATGAATGAATGAATGAATGAATGAATGATATAATGTCAGCAGCATCTTTCACTAAACGTTGTGAGGGCAGAACTGTGGACCTGCTGCTCTTGGTGGCTGCTACCTGTCCTTCACAATGTTGAGTAGCCCTTATATGGTAGAGGGATCCTGATGCCTCACTTTAAGTTTACAGCCTTTAGAGGAGGAGGATTGTTCCAGAGGATTGTTCCAGAGGATTGTTCCAGAGGAACCTGGATTGTTCCAGGGACAAGCCTTGTTCCAGTGACGTAATCTGGCTCGTATTAGATTGTGAGGCAAGGTGAAAACATCGGTAAGAAGGCAAGCTGAGCAGAGGCCAGTTCCAGAAAGGCAGTTCAGGGAGAGAAACAAGTAACAGGACTAATGGGAACAAGGAACTAAGGACAAGCTTGCTGTGAAAGGAGCAAAGGGGAAAATGGTGAGGACAAAACCAGAAATTACATCTCTGACAGCCCAATCCTAATCAGGGAAGAAATAGGTAGGCCGCAATGGCCTGTGCCATATCCAGCCCTGGTTAGGAGGCTGCTGTGGTGCAACTCAGAGTAAGGGGACATTTGTCCCCCTTACCCTGAATAAAGCCCCAGTCATCCCTATGGAGCTACTCAGATCTGCGCCGGCAAAATTATTGGTGCACATCTGAGCAGCCTGTGTATGGGCCAGGGATGAGGTTTAGAGCTCCTGCATCGGTTTATGGAGGCTGGCCTTATCTGGTGCTGGGAGTTATACCCCAGCTAAATTTCCAAGGTCTTTGACCCTGCCACCCTGTCACGTACGGCTGAGTTTTTGATAACTGGTCTTCAGAGCATGCAAAACCTGACGTGATCTTCATAATAAGTATGTCTTCCACAGCTTTGTAACCTACTTACACACTTAACTGACATCTGCTGATTAATCTTCAGCAAACAGTTGAACTTTCTTTTATTATTCCAATCAAGCAATTGATTAAATTATAACTGCTCATTTGTGGCTTAAGTGAAACTGTTGCCTTATATTTGGCAGTGGCAAACTGTTTGATGTAACACATCCACATGTGGGACTACTGTATTGAAGACAACTCCCTTCTGAGAGCCGAGAGAAAGGGAAAGTGGATTTGCAGTATTTGGGGGAAACTGTTAGAAGATGTTTCTTACATCTTCCAAATTCTAAACATAGAAGCACTGCCAGTCTTCCTTATCTATATAGATCAAGCTGCATGGTTATGATTATGTCAAAGACAAAGGGGTCCACAGGAGTTTTCCCACTGACTATAGATGGCTATTGGATTAGGTCTGTGTTAGCTTCAGGTACAATATCGGTCTTGAACATGTGTCTTTGGTTTCACTGAAAATAGGTTCCAGTCTGTGGAGTGTATATTTAGGATGTCATAATTCACACAAGAGAGTCACAGGTAGACCAGAAAAATAGAGTGTGTGGTGAATCAATCATACAATTGCCTCAGCAGTGCTCACTGCACATGCCTGGAAATGCACATCCCACTACACTCGAAGAGTTGTATGAATCAGTCCTGAGAAACAGACTGGTCAAGCATCCAATGTTGAACTGAGGACAATTTCCTACTACTGGCTGACCATGTCTTTTCAATCTCTGAAGGGAAGAGATGTATCTGGAAATAAGCAGAAAGCTTGTCCCTCAGAGCCATGATTAGCTCAGCCTCCCAGCCACAATGGAGTAGTAAATTTTGAAGTTCCAAAGCTTGTCATGACACACTTCATAGCCATGTCTTACTGAGTAAACAGTAAAAAGTCAATTTTAAATGTCTTTTATTAAAGTGTTTTCAGATGCAATCCTAACTAACTTTCCAGCACCAGGATAAGGACCATGCAGCTCTGAGGTAAAGGAACAAACATCCCCTTACCTGGAGGAGGCCTCTGTGACTGCCCTCCAACTGCACAATGCAGCACATGTCCCATTGGGTATGTGACACAGCACAGCTATGTCAGTGCTGGAAAGTTGGTTAGGATTTTGCCCTTCTTCTAACAGCACATATTCCAACATAGAAACATGCTATACTTGGGATGAAGTAAGATCTAGCTTATTTCATCCCAAACTCTTGGAGAAGTTTGTAATAGTTTTTAAACAAATGTATAAAAAATTTAAAAGATAGGACTAAAAATATCCCAGTTAAATAAAAAAAGGTTTATTAGAATGATAGCCTAGGCATGTTTACTCAGAAATAAGTCCCACTGTGGGCGCAATCCTAAACTGAGTTAGGCCGGCATAAGCTAAGCCAGCAAAGTTTGGCCAACACAAGGGCCACCATAAAGTATGTCTGGACCACTGTCAAAGTCAGAGATGCCAACACACAGACGTGAGCCATCCTCCCTGACTCCGAGAGTAGTCCAAACATGCTTTATGGTGGCCCTTGTGCTGGCCAAACTTTGCTGGCTTAGTTTGTGCTGGCCTAACTCCAGGTTAGGATTGCGCTCTGTGTTCAATAAGGTTTGCTTACATAGCATTGTAGCTTTGATGTAACATGAGCTGCATATTATTTCTCAGGTAAATCTTGGCAAAGATGATGGTCTTGACATCAACATACACCCATAGGCAAATGTCTCAGTTTGCCTCCTGCTGAATCTGAATCTGTTGAATCTGATGCTATGGTCCTTTGCAAAAAGTTTCAAAAGCAGTACCTGAGCAATTCTGCTACAGGGGCAGTTCCAGAACTCTGCTTCCCATCCTATCTTGACTATATCCCTAACTCTCAGACATGCATTTGCAGAAGTTCAAATACTCTACAAATGTAACAGAGCAGACAGAGTATTCCTCTTTTGCTGCAACACATAATGCTTCCTTGAGTCTCCATAGGACATTACAGCAAAAGATGGCTTTTTGTGTTTTTACTGCAGGCCAACCACAGGTCTTTCTAAAAACTGTCACAGCTGACAAGACACATAGTCGGCTGTGATAGAAGAATTTAGAATCATCTCCAACGTAAGGTGTGAATCCCAAGTACTGAACACTCTAGATAACTTTCCTCAAAGGAATCTAGAATTCCAGGCTGTACGCACTGCACTGTTCCCCCACAGCGTACACAATGGCGGAAGCCATTGCTGCTGGATTAGCAGGAATTTGACCACATGTGTATGCTGCGTGAGTAGCTGTTTCTTATGCACCTGCACCACAGATGCAATCAGTGATCATAGATAAAAATGACACCTGTGTGTTTAGCATCACACATCACATATGTGTACCCATTTGCCTTGCACACAATTGCCTTGTGCTTTTCATGTTGCAATATCAGAATACAAGACTCTGATAAGCACATGGACAGGATTTTTTTTTAAGTGTCACAGCCCTATTTGGAAGGGGGCCAGTGTTGGACAACTAAACCTCCAACTTTGTCTCCAGATTGAAAAAATGGATTTTTCACTACCACGCTTTACACTTTCAAATGTATTCTTGTGGGTAGAGTGATGGTTCCCAGCTATAATAAGTGAGCACTAATATAGAACAGAGGATGGCAGTTCTTCTGGTGACCAGAGTGTACACAGTTGGTGGAGATATGTGTTAGGTGGCCAGCCATTCAAGATGTGTGATATCCTTATGGGATAAGTCAGTGGATGAGCATGTGCACTAATGATGTAACCGTGAGAAGGATTAGAGTGCAGCAGTGGCGTTTCTACAGGGATGGCAAAGCTCTAAGTTTTGCAAGAAGCCTTACCTTGCAGTGGAAAGCACTCCTCTCCTACACCGTTTTAGCCAATCCTCACAGGGAACAGCAACATCTTGGCGTTGCTTACTGGCTACAGCAGCAAGGGAAGGAGGGATTTACATGATAGGGTAAGGCTTCTTGCAAAACTTAGAGCTTTGCCATCCCTGTAGAAATGCCTCTGGAGTGCAGTTGCGGGATTAAGTGATCCATATGCCTGGCTCAATGTGCCTGGCTGAGGTGTTGCTGCTGAGTGTCATGCGCATAACAGCCCAATCCTATGCATGTTTAGTGAAAAGTCCCACTGTGTTCAACGGGAGTCACTCCCAGCAAAGTGTGCATCGAATTGCAGCCCAAGTAAGTTTATTGGTGGCTATGCAAGTGGCAAGTACGTTTGGGCGCACTGGCGTGTGTCAGGAAAAGGACAGGAGGGCCCAGACAGGGTCAGGGGCTAAGGTGCACGCAGAGGCCACGCAGCTCGGCTGCTCCAAAGCACGGGAGATCAGGTTTCAAGAAAGACGTGAAGCCGGGGCTGCAGGGGGACAGGAGGTGGGCTCTGCTGGGCTGTTTGCATTTCCCTGGCAGGCAGCAGGTTTAAAAGATATCCTTCCATTTAGGAGTTTGTTTATTGTTCTTAACTAAGCAGCTCAGACAGGCAGCCCGGCAGGCCCATATCTACATGGACTTCCCAGGGAGGGGATCAGAGGGGAGGCAGCTTTCCAAGTTGGGGGCACAAAGGGATTTCTGTATGGCTGGGCCTAAGGAGGGGGTAAAGCTTCCATAAAAACCCTTCCAGAGGAGGTGGATGAAAGGAAGCCTTGCACCTCAGATGTGAGAAGGCACAGCTCATAAATTTCTGTCATCCTTACAAAATAAGTCACCTTAAAACTATTTGCCTTCACGACAGTTTGTGGCGAGGAGTTCCACTAGTTAACTGAAGGGCATGCAAAATATTCCCATCTGCTGGAATCTGGTCTGCCACACTTAATTTTGCAAGTATACTTTTGCTCTTGAATTATGAGGATAAATCTGATCAAGTTATACTGTGTTCCCTTTCTGGAATCTGTACATCCCTCTTAAATTTCCTTTCTGTTACCCTTTTTCTCCATGCATGCCTACTACATATGCCACATTAATCTACCTCACATCAAGGAATAATGCTTAGCATTTACTTACCACCTTAAGAATGTTCTAAAATGTTCACTTTTTTTTTTCAAGCAGGGCCAGCTTTAGACCAATTTGGCCAAATTGGGCTCCTAAGGGGGCCCTGCACTAGGTCAGCAGATCATGGCATTTGTTTGGGAGATCACTTCTAGGCAGCACTGCACCAAGCTGGCAGAAGAGACTCTGCCTGGACCGAGCAAGTGCTTGCAAAGGTTGCAAAAGTGCCCGGGCTGGCCTTAGGGCAATTTGATTTATTTGGCCAATGCGGACCCTGTGCTTAGTGGGGTCCCACATTGGGGCATCGAACGAAATGCCCGCAGCTGGCACCTTGCTCTCTACCTGATCCTCTGGCATGAAATCTCCCATGTCAAGGCATTGTGAGGATAGCACAGCAAATGGAGTGTTGTTGCTGGACAGCTCCCCCCACCTGCCCCTTGGACTGATGGGCTCGAAACCAGGGAGGGAGGCCTTGAAGCAGTTGCTGGTGACATTATTACATCACTGCCACCTATTTCTGAGCGCCACACTTTGCATGGGCTTGCCTGCTGATGCTTGTTCTGGTGAGTAAGGAGACACATGGGGAGGCAACAAAAATGTTTCACATTGGGCTCCACAACTCCTAAGGCGGCCCTGTTTTCAGATCTTATCAGCAATCCTAATAACTACTTTATAAAGCCAGGACAGAGGTGGAGGAAGGGTGTAGTGGGGGGTGGCGAGAGCAACGGTCACCGGCAGCAGTGAGGCGCCACTGCGCGGAGCAACCCGCACGCTTTTTGGCCCGCCCGCCTGCCCTCCCTTACGCCCATATCACTCCGAAATGGAGATATCCCAGGCGCAGGGAGGCATGGCTGGGCGACGCATGGGAGTGGAGCGATGTGCTGGGTGCGCGGTTACATCGCCCTGCACCGGGCACGCTCGGGGCTCCGTTATTATCCAGGGTTATTATCCCCCTTTCACAGCTGGTGGACTGAGGCTGCAAAATGGTAGCTTGCTTAAGATCACCTCATGAGGTAAAATTTAAACCAGGACTTTGACCTCTGTGAGGCGAACTACATGTGATGTTCAATGCTTCATTAGCCCTGACAAGCTTAGTTTTTTCTTTAGGGATTAGCAGCAGGCAGAGAGCAATCACACGGCTACTCAGAAGTAAATCTCATTTAGTTCAATGGTCTTACTCCCAGGTAAGTATGTATAACATTGCAGATCTAACCATTTGCTTCAGTCATGTCCAGATAATATGCCCCCCTCCATGTCATTTGCCCAAGGAGGAAAGCTCCCATGGGATAGTTCTTCCCAATAGTGGTGTATATGGATTAGGACCATTGTGAGGACAAAGAGTCAAAGTCCTCCCCAATCTAGTTCCCCCTCCAATCACGGCTGTTAACTAAAGAAAAACTAAACCTATCAGGACTAATGAGTGACACATGAAATGTCACATGTGGTTTGGTCCCAAGCCACTCTGCTAACCTACTGTGACATATCTGGCATGCTAAAAGAAGCCTTTATACTAAGTGTGGCTGTTTACTTCACATAAACAACATGCCTCAAAGCATTCATATGTTTATGATTTCTCTCATGCAGTTATGTACAGTAGGTCCATTGGTTGTCTCCACATAAGCAAAAACTAGAGTGTTTATGATCAGTGACCCTTCTGAGCATTCTGCATGCACAAGCATTAAAGTATGGGTGCTGGGTGGCTCATGGGTGATATTTTTCTATCATGAAGCTCACCTCTGTATGGGGAAAAAACATGTTCACCGTTGTGTCTGAAGTGCTGCGTGAGTTTATTTTGCCACAATTACCCCGATTGAGCAGTCAATTCCTGAAAACGTTGGTGTCAATCGGGATAAATATACACATCCTGGCATATGTATGCGTGTGTATCCTCCTCACAGTTGTACGTGTGTGCTCTTGCTGTCACGAAAATGAGGTCAGGAAAGGTCGCTCCGTTCAACAAAATAAATCTAGTTGAAGAGGAGAGTGGTGGGAAGAAGAAAAAATCTCCGCAAAGAGGGGTAGGATGTGGGGAAAAGGAGGGCTTCAAATGAGATTGAAATAGCCACGTGAAGGGGAGAAAAAAAGACCGAAAGAAAATAACTGTAAATGAAACCAGCCAGATCACTGCAGCCAAAACAGGAGACAGGAAACACTAGCTTTTAGATTATTTATCCTAAACTCTAACCTATGGGCCACACGCTGGCTCCCTCAGTGGGGGGAGACTGCTCCACACCCTCCAGACTCAGCCTGCTCCAGAGCCAACCTCGCCCTCCCTTGATTACAGCACAACAATTCTCACTTCTGTTAGCAATTTGTTGCCAATAACAAACATCCTGCAGCAGAGTGGACCAGCGGGAAGAGCCTCCTCATTCCTGCAGGCATGGCGCTCCCACCTGGTGACCTGGTTAATAACACAGTCCTCCTTTCACCACCTCCGGTTCTCTCTTTCACCACCTCTGTCTCTTCTTTGTTCACTGCGCTCCCATTCTTCCCCTTTCTTCTCTCCAGATACTCTTCCTCCACCATTCATGATCATAGGGGATTGTGATCTTCCTACTTTCCCACTCATGTTTCTTGATTATAAAATATCTCTCTCTCTCTCTCTCTCTCTCTCACACACACACACACACACACACACACTAACCCTAGAGTGGTGATCCCAAACATGCTAATTTGGAAGTCCCACTGAAATAAATGACAGTACTGTATAAATCGCACACAATTTATTTCATAAATTTATTTCCACCTTTCCAAGTCTAAGAAAAGGTCAATGTGGTCTTACAATGGTTAAAAAAAAACACCATGAGATTGAATTGAATTGATCTGTGCCGTTTACAAAATTGGTCTATGCAGGCTAGACCATGTACATATAGCAGCCAATCCGGATTACTTATTCACATTACAGGCTACTTAAAAAGGGAAAGTTGATTTAATCCTTACATGTGAATCCACCTTACTACTCAGTAAATGTGACAACTGGAATGTAAACATCACATTTGTAATCTCTCCCTTATGCGGTGGTGGAAACTAGGCTCTCTGTATCTCTATACTGTATAGACGTGGATCCATTGGTTCCAAGATTCTCGGGCTCCTCAAAATAAACACCTCCCCCCAGTTTGGGTCGAAGGTGCTCTTTCTCCTGCCTCCTAATATTTTCCATATGAAGAAGGCTTCCTGAAGCTGCACACTGCCCTGCTGGTGAGTCTTAGGCGGGTTAGAGACGACCCTGGGAGCCTTTAATCCTCCCTTTCATCCTCAGCCACAGCTGGACGCCCCCTTGATGTGGAACAGACCAAACACCAGGCCTCTCGCTAAGCTGCTGCTGCTGCTGCTGGCTGTCGTGGGGCCTCTCTTGCGTTACTATGCAGCCCAGACCACTGTTCACATCACGGGTCTGCATGCTCACAGTCCCAGCTGCTAATAGCTGCAGCACACGCCCAGTCTATGCGGCAACCTCCCCGACTATAACCCCTGAACACACACAGCCTTTCTTCCACCTCCAATTCATACTGGTCCATTCCAAATCTTTTTCCAGCTGTAGTCTGTGCTCCAATCACCCGGAGTACCCTGTCTTTCCTCTAACTCAAGATTTGTTCCTCACCCTCAATACTCAGTCTCTGAACTCTTAATCTGTGCCTTGCCAATCAACTGCTGAACCACAGATCTAGCTGGAGCTGCCTGCCAGCTGGTTCATTTTCTGTGTTCTTCCTGTCTAGCTGAAGAATGCCCAAGAATAGTCTTCAACAGTCGAGATGCATGAGGAAAAGAGAGCATGGCATTAAAATCACGCTTGTTCTGAGTGCTTTCCAGAGGCAGGGTGTAATGCTGCAATAGCCCAGTCCAACCAGGGTCCTCCTCCAGTTGAGAGGGTAATTACCTCTGATGTAATCACCTCTGGAAAAACATGGTCTAGAGGCTGTCACTCAATTCAGCTTTTGGGGAATAGCTCAAAATACTCCAATAGTTTTCTTTGGAGTTTTCCCAAGGCAGAAAGTGGTGTATGGTCCTTACAAAGTCATTGGAAATTGAATGACTGACCCTGTGTTCCCAAAAAGGATAACCTAGAGCAGTGTTTATCAAACTGTGGGTCAGGACCCACTTGGTGGGTCGCAACCTGATGTCAGGTGGCTGCAGAAAGCTGGGAGTAGCCACCGTGGAAACTGCAGACCTCACTTTCGCTATACACCTTTTGTGAGTGTTATTGTTAACAGTTTGAATGTTCAAGTAAGGGTTTGTTTTTTAATTGTCCTAATCTTGCTTTCTGACAGTGATATTTCATGGTTGTGCAATTGCTACAGTCCAAGAATGCCAGTTTACTTTCCAGGAGTGCCATTTTATTATGTCACAATGGCAGCATCCTGCTTGATGATGTCACTTTCACTTATGACATCACTTCCAAGGTTAATGACTTTACTTCTGGTGGATTCCAACATGAATGACATTCTAAAAAGTGGGTCCCAGTCTCAGGGCCAACTCCAGGAGTGGCAGGGTACAATGTGGGGCATTGCTGCAGGGGGGCCCTACCCTCACTGCAGGGCCCCCCACTCACCAAGAAGAACACTTGTGGTACTGATGCAAACTATGGCAACTGGAAATAGTTGATGACATGATGACATCTTTGCCAACTGCTTCCAGGAGGCCCATTTTGGGCCATTCAGAGGCAGGGGCAGGTGGGCGAGCCGAAGGTAAAGCTGTGGTTCTCGCCCACTGACTTACAGCCCATAGAGATCCCAGCTGCTGCAGCAGGCGATATGCTCACTGTGCTGGTGTGCCCCCCTCCAAAGTGCGGGACCCAATGTGATCACATTGGCCACATTGACCTAAGGCCAGCCCTGACCAGTCTAAAAAGTTTGAAAAGCACTGGCCTATTGCTAGGGATGTCTAACCTATTATAATTCAGGTAAACCATATTCAGCCGTTTCAGGGAATTTTACTCAACATAATTCTCTAACTCCAGTACCTATCCATGAGATTGTGTGCATTTGGGATTGAAGCCACTGAAGCCTACGTAGGGATTTTGTGGCCACACTATATACTTTAACTTAAGTTATGACTATACTAAAAAAAATCCGTTCTTCTGGAACCTTCTAAGGATACAGGTTCAAATCCATGAACCCCATTCTCTCTCTCTCTCTCTCTCTCTCTCTCATGTATGTATGTATGTATGTATGTATGTATGTATGTATGTATGTATG
>JAJKFI010000052.1:2983176-2995214 GCA_029204185.1 Lerista edwardsae | reverse complement strand
ATGTATGTATGTATGTATGTATGTATGTATGTATGTATGTATGTATGTATGTATGTATGTACCTTACACTGTTAGAGTTATTTCCATTTCCACCTTGTGTCCAAAGCTTGCTCTCCCTTCACCTCCCAGTTTCATACATGCCAGCTGTGCTACTTTCCTATAGTTCTGCAGAACTGGTCTGTGGCATAGAAGGAGCCACGGGCCAAACCATTTCCAAACCATTTCCATTCAGTGCCCACGGGCCAAACCACGGGCCAAACCATTTCCATTCAGTGCCCAGTCATACCAAACCTAAAATAATGATTGAATCCTAGTTTTCAGGGGCTTCTTTGGCTTTCCATAAGTCAGTGAGATGGACTGTGGAACAAAAAAAAAAAGCAGGGCTGGCAGGTATGATTTGACTCTTCCGTTTTTAACAAAGGTCTTTGAAATTGATCTGTGTGGTCACAGATTGCCATCACATGGTCACTGCCTGCACTGTAAGCCCCTTGCAACTCAGGATAAAGGTTTCTCCACAATCGAATGGTCTAGTCGTGACAGACGGTAGGGGACGGTGCTCATCTCCATTTCTAAGCCTATAGAGCCGGCGTTTGTCCGAGGACAAGCTTCCGTGGTCATGTGGCCGGCATGACTCTACGTCGTAGCGCACGGAACGCCGTTACCTTCCCACCGAAGTGGTACCTATTTATCTACTCGCATTTTTACGTGCAACTCAGAATAAGACCTGGCTAACCCCTCTCTTTGGGATGGTTCTAGTTGCTGCTTCCTGTACAATGTTACAGACCTCCATCCAAAGTTCTTCAGGCACTCTGTCTACCAAATCTAAGCCCTAAATCTATTTGTCACCTCCACTGTGTATTCGTATGAGATCTGATTTAGGTCATACGTGGAGGGCCTAGTGGTTTTCCCTACTTTTTTCAGTTTAAGCCTGAATTTTGCAATAAGAAGCTCATGATCTGAGCCACAGGCAGCTCCAGGTCTTGTTTTTACTGCCTGTATAGAACTTCTCCATCTTTGGCAGCAAAGAATGTAATCAATCTGATTTCAGTGTAGACCATCTGGTGAAGTCCATGTGTACAGTCACTGTTTGTGTTGCTGGAAAGGGGTGTTTGCTATCACTAATGTGTTCTCCTGACAAAACTCTCAGTCTTTGCCCTGCTTCATTTTGTACTCCAAGACCAAACTTTCCTGTTATTCCTATTACCTCTTGACTGCCTTCTTTAGCATTCCAATTCCCTATGATGAGAAGGACATCTTTTTTTTGGTGTTAATTCTAGAAGGTGTTGTTGGTCTTCATAGAAATGGTCAACGTCGTCCTCTTCAGCATAAGTGGTTGTGGCGTAGACTTGGATTACTGTGATGTTGAAAGGTTTGCCTTGGATCCGAATTGAAATCATTCTATCATTGTTGAGGTTATACTCCAAATGCAAGAAGGCAAAGTGGCTATCTGAGGAGGCTTTACAAATAGCTGAGGAAAGAAGGGAAGCAAAAAGCAAGGGAGAAAGAGAAAGTTATACCCAACTGAATGCAGATTTCCAGAGAACAGCAAGGAGAAACAGGAAGGCCTTCCTAAATGAACAATGCAAAGAAATAGAGGAAAACAACAGAATGGGAAAGACTAGAGATCTTTTCAAGAAAATTGGAGATGTCAAAGGACAATTTCATGCTAAGGTAGGCACAATAAAGGACAAGAATGGCAAGAACCTAACAGAAGCAGATGAGATTAAGAAGAGGTGGCAAGAATACACAGAGGAACTATATAAGGCCGATCTAAATGTTCCTGATAACCACAATGGTGCGGTCACTGAGCTTGAACCTGACATCCTGGAGTGTGAAGTCAAATGGGCTTTAGAAAGCATCACTAACAACAAAGCTAGTGGAGGTGACAGCATTCCAGCTGAGTTACTCAAAATCTTAAAAGATGATGCTGTCAAAGTGCTGCACTCCATATGCCAGCAAATTTGGAAAACCCAGCAGTGGCCACAAGACTGGAAAAGATCAGTTGACATTCCAATCCCAAAGAAGGGCAATGCCAAAGATTGTTCAAACTACTGCACCATTGCACTCATTTCATATGCTAGCAAGATGATGCTCAAAATCCTACAAGCTAGGCTTCAGCAATATGTGAATCGAGAACTACCAGATGTACAAGCTGGTTTCCGAAGAGGCAGAGGAACTAGAGATCAAATTGCCAACATTTGCTGGATCATGGAGAAAGCAAGAGAGTTTCAGAAAAACATCTACTTCTGCTTCATTGACTATGCCAAGCCTTTAGTTGTGTGGATCACAACAAACTGTGGCAAGTTCTTGAAGAGATGGGAGTACCAGACCACCTGATCTGTCTTCTGAGAAACCTGTATGCAAGGAAACCAGGAAGCAACAGTTATAATTGGACATGGAACAACTGATTGGTTTCAAATTGGGAAAGGAGTACGACAAGGCTGTATACTGTCACCCTGCTTATTTAACTTATTGTTTTGTTTTGTTTTTTAAATTGTTTTTAAATTGTTTGTGTTTTATTTTGTTTGCTATTGTTGTTTAATACTGTTTTAACTGTTTTTAATGTTAATTGTTATGCTGTATTTTTAATATATATTTTGTAATGCCGCCTTGGGTGCCTTCGGGCACAAAAGGCGGGGTAAAAATCTATTAATAAATAAAAATAAATAAATAAATATGCAGAATACATCATGAGAAAGGCTGGGCTGGATGAGTCACAAGCTGAAATCAAGATTGCTGGGAGAAATATCAACAACCTCAGATATGCAGACGATACCACTCTAATGGCAGAAAGTGAGGAAGACCTAAAGAACCTTCTGATGAGGGTGAAAGAGGAAAGTGCAAAAATTGGTTTGAAGCTCAACATTAAAAAAACTAAGATCATGGCAACCACTCCCATCACTTCCTGGCAAATAGAAGGGGAAGACATGGAAGCAGTGACAGACTTTATTTTCCTAGGCTCCAAGATCACCGCAGATGGTGACTGCAGCCATGAAATTAAAAGACATTTACTTCTTGGGAGGAAAGCTATGGAGAACCTAGACAACTTAATAAAAAGCCAAGACATCACCAAGGTTCGCATAGTCAAAGCGATGGTTTTCCCAGTAGCAATGTATGGCTGTGAGAGCTGGACCATAAGAAAGGCAGTGTGCTGAAGAATAGATTCTTTTGCATTATGGTGTTGGAGAAGACTCTTGAGAGTCCACTGGTCTGCAAGGAGATCCAATCGGTCAATCCTCCAGGAAGTCAAGCCTGATTGCTCCCTGGAAGGCCAAATCCTGAAGCTGAAGCTCCAGTACTTTGGCCACCTCATGAGAAGAGAGGACTCTTTAGAAAAGACCCTCATGCTGGGAAAGATGGAAGGCAAAAGGAGAAGGGGGCAGCAGAGGATGAGATGGTTAGATAGTGTCACCGAAGCAATGAACATGAAATTGGGTGAACTCCGGAAGCTAGTGGAGGACAGGGAGGCCTGGCATGCTGTGGTCCATGGGGTCGCGAAGAGTCGGACACGACTTAGCGACTGAACAACAACACCTCCAAGGTAAAATTTGCACAAACCATCTCTTACCTAACCAGTGAGCCTGAGTGAATATTGCAAATTAACATTAAAAAAATGCTTAGAAAAGAAAATATTAATAACTCTGAATCTAAAAGTTAAACAAAATAAAGCTAAATAATATTCACCTGCAAATTCATTGCAGCTGTAATATAAACCTTGTTAATGGTCCATTGCAACATATTTATTCCTGATCCTTGTCTGCCCTCTAGAGGCTGCAAAGCATCACTGACGGTAGCATTCAATACAGTTATTTTGCTTTCCCGGTTCCACAAATATGCCACTACTATGCACCCTTCATTTCTGTGATTGTGGCAGGTCCAAAAAACAGCATCCTTTAATGGAAACTGCAGCAAGAGTGTGATGCGTACACTATTCTTCTCTATGCAATCTTTAATCTAGAGATGGAACACATGGAAGTCCTTCTATGGCAAACAGGATGTAAATGCATCGGACATTATAAGCAACTGGTTATTATTATCCAGAATATCCAGAGGCCACTTTCAATCTCAAGCAAAAATTGATAACATGCCATTTTGCGCAGCCAGCCACTGCCACCCACCAGACCTTCCCATGACCCCTGTCACCTATAGGTCAGCGTGGCGGGGAAGAGGGAGGCAAGAGGGTGGGGTAGATGGAGAAAGGAGGAATGGGGTAGAATGGGGCAGGGATCAGTGTGAAGAGGATGGACTGAGGCCAGGAAGGGGTGGCAGTGGCACAGCCATAATGCTGTCTCCCTTGATCTATCTTCCTGGGGCCATTTGAACTTGCTCCAGCGAAATCGCTGATGCAGATCTGAGTAGACCCATTTGGACAGTGGATAGTGGACAAATGTTCCCTTACCCAGAGGAGACTTCTGGGACTCTCCTCCCACCTCCACACAGGATGCAGGATGCATTCCGGTGGTGCACCTGCACTGGTGTTTTTTTTTTCCGGATTGGGCTGTGACCGAGGCCATCTCTAGGGCAATGGACTGGAGGGGAGTGCCCAGTGGTGGGATTCAGGGGATTCGCCCAGGTTCTATAGAACCGGTTGTTAAATGGCCGGGCCCCACCCACTTGCTTACCTCGGCTGGCTTTGGGGTTTTTTTGGCTCCGGCTATGAACCGGTTGTTCATATGCTCCGTCATAGAACCGGTTGTTGATTTATTTGAATCCCACCACTGGGAGTGCCCACCTCTTCATGTCCACTCACCACTGCTGCTGCTTCTCCTTCCATTCCCTGCACTGGAAAAGGAAAAGGGGGGATGGAGTGGAAGTATGAAGGAGAGGAGGGCGATTGTTTCAAGATAGTCCAGTGCTCATGTTAAGGGGAAAGGACAGAAGCCAGGCCAGGCAAGTTAGTCTTCCCACTGGTCTTGACTGGCAGTGGGGCAGACCAACATAGCTATGTCATGTGTGTGGCAGCCTTGGGGAAAGCAGAGCCTCACATCATGCTGGATCCCAAATCAAGGAAACACGGCACCATCCTGTGTTCTTCAAGGTGGCACATGCCCAGGGTGCTCTCTACACAAATACTTAGCAGTAGCAGCAACTCTTTTAAATACACTAAAATAAGATAGGTATCCATAGTGTGTCCATCCCCCTGTCCCATCTCTCTCACCCCCAGTGCTCCTCAGAGGAAAGCATAAAAAGAGCCCCACTGGATCAAGCCAAGGGCTCACCTAGTCCCTGTATCTCACAGTGGCCCACTAGAGGCCTCAGGGAGCACACAAGACAACACACAAGACAACAACAGCAAGTTGCCACTCCCTTGCACCTGGCATTCATGAAAAGGAGGAATGCACTCAAGCAGGAACTTGAACCCTGGATCCTCAGATTGAAAGTCTGATGCTCTACCCACTGAGCAGTCCAGGCCCCCTAGCAGAAGGGCCACTGGCCACAGGAGTCTGGTGATGGGGCGGAGGAACAGATGAATGAACCTTAGGGAATGATGTGTGGATTTGGGGGTTTGCCGGGCTGCAGCATCGGGGAGTTAATGGGCTTACAGAGAAGGGTTCAAACTACTTTGACAAGAAGAAGCTCGTCTTCCTAGCAGAACGAGTTGTTTCTGCGGCAGTCAGAACAGGGAGAAACGGTGGCTCCTATATTCATTCTCATTTAGCTACACTGAATTGCTGCTTGCCACAGATGTCCCGGAATCTAGGTTTAGGAAAAGGGCAGCCCAATCCTAACCTGCACTGGAATAGCCAGGCCAGCACAGCTGGGCTGCATCCTAAGCATATTAGGAGGCAGCAGCAACTCAGCGGGGGGCAAGGGGATATTTTCCCCTTGCTCCGAGGTAAGCCCCAGCCAGCCATATTGGGCTGCTCGCATCTGTGCCAGCAAAATAGCAGGCATGAGTCCACATGGAAGAGAGCAGCCCGAATCAGAGCTGCCCAGCCCGGGACGGGTTAGGATATGGCCCAACGGCCATGTCCCATCTTTGCCCCTTCTCCGCCCTATTATGCCTCTGGCACTTGAGCGGCTCAGCTGACGGGGGCAGCAGTGTCCGTGCATCAGCAACTGATTCTGTGGTGCAGACGCACCTGATGGGACGTTTCCAACAGCACTGGTCCCGCGTAAGAGCACTGTGCTGGTGCAGCGCCAGGTTAGGATTGCGCTCTAAGTCTCCCAACAGAGTGTAAAGGGTGCAGGTTATCCAGAGAGGGGCGCAGGCTGAGCACAGGCAATGGGTGAAAATCAGCTGTACTGAATGGGTCCTTTGACTCCCTCCAAAGTGCCAAGAAGCAACACCCAAAGGGCATGATATGGATTATTGTAGGACAGAAAACAGCTCAACCGGCACGTGTTTTCCGTGAAATGTGGTGCATTAAGACATTTCACCCAAACACACCCACGCAAGGCGGGTATAGGGAGAGACTGCCAAGAAGAGAGCATCTGCAGATACATGCAGACAGAGGAACTGCTAAGCTAAGCAAGCAGAAGACAAGAATTATGGAGGGGGTGTGTGGAAAGAGGAACCAGAAGGACAGTGAGCTCACCATGGGTGCATTTCAAGATCAGGTGGCAAACCAAAATGCACAGAGGAAGTCAAGTTATCCTGCTGATGTAGACGATTAGCCAGGGACATGATGTTATTCCTCTCCCCAAAGGAACGAACTATTCAGGGTTGTAGACCACCTTTCCAGCCAGGTGAGGCAGCCCTTTCTAAGTGGGGCTTTAGTTTGGTGAATGGGAAATCAATGGTTTCCAGGACCAGTCCTCCTACGTGGCGCATGGAAGTGGTTGCCTCAGGCAACCTGGGGTGGCAGCAACTGCTTCTCGGTGAAGACTGCCAGCCTGTCCGTGAGGCACCCTGAAGCAGCTGGAAGAGGACTGCTGTGATTCTGTTCCGATCACTCTCCTCCTCCTAGCATGATTGGGACAGGATCACCCAAAGAACCTTACTGCCACCTTCATCTGCTCCACTGCCCGGCTACTTTAAACCAGGTCATGCTGGAAGGTGCTGGAAGCAGAAGAATGTCTTCCACTCCCAGCATTTTCTTATGCCCACTTATTAAGAAAATGGTTCTGCAGTTGAGGAGGTGAATTTGGCAGTAAGGGACGGGTGGGGTGGGGAACATGTGTGCTAGCCTACATGCTTTAAATTAAAGGGACATAACGTTTGGACGGTGCTTCATATATCAGTCTAGGTTTGGCCAGGCCTGATGAGAGACAATAGTATCATGATTTAATTGGATTCACCTAGTGATTGATAGTCTGTGCAGAAGGTTATCATTAATGATCCCCCTTTTCTGAATCTAGGCCAAGTTTTGTCATTGCTGATGCTGCACTTTTAGCCAATACAAGTCTTTTCACCAGGCTATTGCTTAATCCAGAAAGGAGATCAGCAGAAGTTCCTGTTCTTAGCCTTTTGTGCCTAGTAAGGCATAGGACCTGCTCTTTTGCAAGACCCATCCTTTGGCGAGGAACGCTTTTCTTTTGATCTGCTGGACAGAGATGGAAAAAATTGTACATTTCATCTTCTTGATCTCCTTGTCAGGTATGAAATTAGATTCCCTTGGGGGGGAAGCTATAGAGTTTATTGTCCAATATATAATGTGGTCAGACATGGGCTGAAGGTGCTTTACAATATTTTTCTCCGGATGGAGCACCTGGGGAAGAAACAAACAGCTGGGGAGAAGTGGTTTCAAGGAGAAAGTTGTGGGTGGGGGAAGGTGCAGTTTCCCCTCCTGTTTACCAATGGCCTCTCTATCCCTTTGTTTTATGGAGGCCTGAGAATGATGGCATTAGATTTAATTTCTCTAACATCTTGCCCCTTCTAGTCATGTGCTGAATATAACCTGATGTCCATGCATTTGTCAGCCAACCTCTACCTTCTCATCTAAGCTTCTTGTCTTTACCTCTGCAGTGTGTTTGTTTTTGAAAGGTTGTGGTAGTTTGCTCTGTTACTTAGATGCTGGGATGGGGCTCTCATGGGAGGAACAGAGGCAGATGTGGAGATACCTTGGATGAGAAATTCATCTCATTGTTTAAGAGTAATATGGCAGAATAATCACCCTCTCTTGCCTTGCGTAAGACAGTAATATGAATCTTTTGTAACACGACACAGTCTTGCCATTCCAAGCTTGCCTAAAGTTTGTTTATTCATCAGTTTACTATGTGGACTGCAGATTCAGTCCTAAGGAGGGTGCATCTAGTTTCCATGGCACATAGGGCCAAATTACAAAGCGTGCATCCTGGTGGACCCTTCCACAATTCATAGATATGAATTCCCAGGGTTCAGACTTTGTCAATGTTTGACTCTTCTTTTCTAGCTTCTGTGCTGAAGAATGGAGTAGACAGAGATAAGATAGCAAATGTCAGTCACAGGAAAAGCATAAATCTATTTTTGCCTAAAGCACACAAGCAGAATTAATTGTCAAGAAAGATCAGGGGTGGTGTAAGAGGTCAGCCAGGTTGGTCAAGGGCTGGTGCCTGTCAGAGTGCCCACCTGGCTAGACCAACCCTTGAACACACGGGGGAACCACGTGGCAGTGATAGTGCCAATGTCCCGTCAGGGTGCAGATGGGGCCACTAGGAGGGGCCCAGTCAGGGTTTTGCCCAAAATCTCTAGCACTGGTGTGAGCTCTGAGCAAGATGCCTTCCTTGATTATCTATATCCTGTCCCAAAATGGGTCAGTGCCGGGGCCATTCTAGACCATGACTGCAGCCCAAACAAGACATGATCTGCAGTCACGTGTGTTTTCTTCCCCCAAAAAATGGCACTGAGAAGGGACAGCTTAGCCTTTCTACCACTATTCGTATTGCTGCTCAATATTTTTTTCCCCCAGCTGCTTTTCTCCCCAAAGGGGGCAAAAATAACTGTGCCTACCTTTTTTGCCCCCTTGGTATGAATGATTGCATAGTGCCTGACTTGAACATTTTTGCATCTGAAGCAAAAAGTCAAACTTACTTTTCCTCCCTTTTTCTGGATGGGAGCTCCTTTTCGTTTCACAATTTCACATGCTGGAGAGATTAGATGAAGGGAAAATGATGCCCTTTCTGTAAACTGCTGATTGAAACAGCAGGACTCAGCATACCTTTTATTGCCAATTAAGGAGATCTGTATCCTAAACACACTTATTATAGGGAGTAAGCCCAATGGAACAAAGTGGGACTTACTTCCAAGTAACACATATAAAATTGCAAGGAGCATGCATCAGGTTATGTTTGCACCAATTCACCTACCTTGCAATCAATAATATTCTGTTTTCTACGGTTGTTTTCTTTGCTATTCCTATGTGGTTTGATGTATCTTTTGTGAGGTCTTAACTTTTTAACCATGCATCCTTCAAACCAGAGACTGTTCTTCCCAGGCTGTTCTTCCCAGCCTCCATATTGGGATAGTCCCATAAGCAGTATGTGTGAATGAAGTGATGTCTGATATAACCCCCAACAAGGTCCCATTTTTGTCAATGGAGCCCAATTTTCTTGCCTCCAGTGATGCAGCTGGTAGGTTGACCTCTCATTGTCTGGTCCAAGCTGGACTTACACAGGTGTTAGAGCAATTCACATGCATTCAGCTGGGGTGAAATTGCCCACCTGCATTTAGGTATCACCTCCTTATTTATGCAGAACTCTTGAAGGACAAGCCTGGGACATGTGGATCGTTCGGGTCTATGGAAGATGTGGTGTCAAAGCCACAACGGATTCCATTTTTAATACAAAAATGTAGAATGCATGTCCTATCCCCTTTCTAGAAATATATGTGGCAGAGAAGACTGTAGTGGTGAATGGTGTTGAAGGGATGCCCATCTCCATCAACTGCACCTACAGCCCCAAGGACCACCCATGGAGAGAGAAGATTTGGTGCAAGCACATCAACAAGTCAGAGTGTCAGCGTGTGGTCAGGGCACGGCGCTTTTGGATGCAGTTCCTCAAAGTAAGGAACGGCACCACTTCCATCTCCGACAACATCCATGACGGGATCCTCACAGTGACCATTAACCCTCTCCAGAAGCAGGATGCCGGTTGGTACCAGTGCAAGACAGAATTCTTGGGGACCGAGAACATCCTGTGCAAGGTGAAGGTGAAGGTTCTGCCAGGTATGTCTCTAGGCTTAAATTAGTTGTGAGTGCTGCTGTTTAAATAGCCAGGTTTGTGACACAGTGCTATTACCCCAGTTAAGTTCATGGTCCTGCTGTTCAAAGACATGGCAAAATGTAGCCCTGAAAACCTTGCACAGCTGACAGAAGCAAACAAGATGACGGTTAGCCCCTGTTAATGGGGCAAAGTGGCACCTTTTAAGTAGTGGTTCTCTTTTCTATTTGGCAAGGAGAGGGAGTAGCTCTCTCCTGGCTAAATATAAAAGCATAGCATTTTCCCTAGTGACTCTTGAAAACTGGCACACGTTCGTAAGTATTTTAAATAACAACAACAGCCTTTCCCCTTCTTTTTTCTAACAGCCTTCCCTACTTTTACAGAAATAGATTCTTGAGGTCACAGATCATTGCGTTTTAGTCCCCATCGTACATTTGCCTTCCAGCTGTCCGTTACTGATTGTGATAATGACCTGTTCTTTAACATTGTGTTGTCTTACTCCGACTATTTTTGGCAGCTAAATTGCTATGCTTTTGCCAGCAGGCATATGGGAGACTGAGGCACCAGAGGAGCCCAGAATCATACACAGCATCTCCAGGTAATACACACACACACACACGCACACATGAACTGTACCCTACCAAGCCTGGCTTCATTGACCTGAAGAGAACACAGTCAGTAGAAAGCATAATCAGACACCATGCTAAGGCAAAATAATAAAGCATATCGCTGGAGCCTTTCTTTTCTGGTACACAGAACAAATAATTAACATCCCAATCCTAACCCCACCAGGCCATAGTGTGCGGCTGCACCAAGTTGCTGCTGCCAGGATCTGCCCCCTGCCCCCCAAACCATCCCCTCTTCTCCCTGCCCATGACATGCCCCTGCTGCCAACTTACCAGAGTTGGCACAGCTTGGGCTCCAGGTGGCAGACGTGCAGAGCTGCTGTCCTGCAGGGGTGGTGGCTTCAAGTGGCTTGGCAGCAGTGCAATCTTCACACCATTACAGGCCTTTTACAACAGTGTAGCAGGAGATACTCTGTTGTAAAAGGCCCATAGGACTGGGCAGTTAGAATATGGTTAGTGATGAAGGTTAGTGACAGCAGGAGATGCCTAGGCTGATGAACAGACAAGAAATGCCCCATATATTGAGTAAAGATCAGACCTGAAGCAGCACCCCAATTCTGCTCCCTGTTGCACAAGTGTGTGTGTCTGTGTCTGTGTCTGTGTGCTTATATGCATGAGCGAGCCTGCCCATGGCGCTGCCTTCCCTCCTCCTCTTCCACCTTTGCCCATTGGATCTTCAAGACTGGCTGGATGAGGAGGATCTTGGGGAGCTGGTCTTGGATCCTCCCTACCCGGCCACTGGGTTAGCAGACCAGGCAGAGAAGAGGTGACCATCCTCTTCCCAATTGTTACGTTCTTCCAATGATTAAAAATGACCCTATCAATGGGAGGTGGTGGGTCATGTCAATGGGCTTTCAGTTCTCGGTAATTCGGAGTGACCAGTGACCCTGGAACTTAATCCCCAGCAAAGAAAATGATACGCAGATGACATACTAGTTAGGGCATGGCCAGTCAGGACCATCCCCTTCATGAGACCAATTGTAAGAAAGCCATGGCTTCACGCAGCAGGTTGGCAGGGCTGCCCACCACCATCCACTCACTCACCTCCACTGCTCTTCCTCCTGCTCTCACTCCCTGCCTTGGGAAAGAAAGAGGTGGAGGCAATGGAATAGACTCCGCCCCCACTTCCTTTTCCAGTCCAGGCAGTGGAAGGAGCAGGGACGGATCCATCATCAGGAGGGAGGGGGGGAAGCATGTGAAATGCTGCCTCAGCCCAGCACTCACCACAGTCTGCAGCATCCTGCGCAATTACTAGTGTGAAAATGGGCCTCAGTGTAAATGCAAATCTCTCTCTCTCTCTCTCTCTCTCTCTCTCTCTCTCTCTCTCTCTCT
>JAJKFI010000052.1:2883935-2970216 GCA_029204185.1 Lerista edwardsae | reverse complement strand
AACAACAACAACAACAACAACAACAACAACAACAACAACAACAACAACAACGTTTTACCATTACTGCCTAAGGAAAATATCATCCATGTATGCATAGGACACCAATATCTCCTTCAAAAAAGCTGGCTTAGCCTTGAGGTGAGTTGAAAACTTCACCTCAGGTGGTAGAGGGGGGGAAGGTGTCAGACTAGTAGGGGCACTCTGTACCCCATGCCTGCTTGCCATCACCCCAGCCTACTGCCTCTCTGGAGGATTACCCCATCCATTTCTTTTATATTAGTGAATAAGAGGAGGATGAGGAAGGCTTACCTCTCTCCAATGGATACCACACTGCCACCTTGGCCATTTTCTCTAGTGGCCACTGGAGTGGTACTGGGTGCTCCAAACATTCCCTCCACTGGCCGCTAGAAGCAGCAATGATGGCAGGACTGGATTCATCAGAGGGAAGAAAACTCTTGTAATACTCCTCACGTGCCCTGGCTTGGCAAGGGAGGGACAGTGTGTTCAGTAGGTTTCATGGTTTAAAATTTGGTCACTTGTGTTTAATAAAGTGGCTCAAGTTAAACCCTAACCGCAGTCTGGTGTCTTCTTTCGGGGGGGGGGGATGTTCAACCTTCCAAAGGTAGGACACACACAGAGAGGCAGAAAGAGCCTTCAAGGAGGATTAAGGTTTTCCTGTAAGGCCACCACTGACAGTAATCAAGTATGCAAACCCGCAGCACCTATTATTCTATATCACTATTTATTGTAATAGCTGAATAAAATCTACAAGAAACAAGAGAAATTGAATACTCACCCCCTTTGGAAATTAATTAATGAGTGAAAGAAATTTGAATGAATCTAGAAAGTAACAATTCAGGACAGTGGCATGTCACACTAGAGTCTAAGAGCTTTGTTCACCATTTCTAAAAGAAAACTCTCATTAATTACTCAAAAGTCCCAAAGTTCAAATAGCAACAACAGAACTGTGAATAGATCTGGGAACATTCTTTATCCTAGATCACAACCGAGGCAGCTAGAATTAGAGACTCACACCCTTCTAAATATGCTATGCAAACAGAATTAAGGCCTTGTATATCAGTAAGCAGCCATAGGTCAGCCTTCTTGCACATTGCCCTAGATTCTGCCTTCCCCACACTTTTTCAATAGTATAATAAAAACCAAGAAAACAGAAACTCACCCAATAAGGAGAATTCAGCTATTGGTCCTGGCTTCTTAGCTCAACAAATAGCAGCAGCATCTGAAGAGAACATGTGAGATTGTGTACTACTCGAGTGCTCCGCCTCTGCAAATACCACCTGCTCTGGATGTTTATGAAGTTGCTGGCCAAGAAAATAGCCCAGCCTTCACTTCATGACTGCACTCAAATTCTTTGCCCTTTCTCAGTACAGTTATAGAACAGGGTTGGCCATGAAAAGCTGTTTCAGTCAGGGGAGAACAGTGAACCACTGAAAATCCCACGATAGTGTTATTGCCAATTATTCAGACACGTACGATGATGGGGGTGCAGAATTCCTCTTCTTTTGATTGGTGGCAAAGGATTTACTAGAGTGATTCAGAGCTTGTATGCGTGTTCTGCTTCTCTCCTCCTTCCCCTTAAGGTTTACACACTTCCTGAAAAGAGCCTTTGACACAGAATTCATAGGCATAAAACTGGTTCAAGTTGCTCTTTCACCATGTGATGTAGACATTGCACCACTCCTTGCTGATAAACCAAACCTCAGTAATGCAGAGGGGATAAGTAGGGCAGTTTCAAAACAAGCCCTTTGGACTCTTCACAGGCTGTTTAAGGCTTGCAAACTTCCCACAAGTACAAACACAAAACCAAAAGTAAGGAACAGATCTCTTTGAACAAAACCAATAACCAGAAATGCAAACCAGATTGTATTGCGTCAGCATAATTCGTCACTCTGACACACACACAACCTTTTGAAAAGTTCATGACATTTACAATCAGAGATATCTAACCAATAACAAGGCTCCAAGTGAGTTAAGCTTTCAGAATCTTCATGTTCTCTTCTAATGCTGCCCAGCTAAAGAATCAACCTTAAAATCAACCTTAAAAAAGCACCCTATGTACAGTAGGGTGCTTTTTTTTAAGACTACAGGTTTGTGTATGCACAGGGGAAGGGGGTTCTACCCAAATATGCATAGCATTTGCATGTTATATTATTTGATTTATTGTACTATATAAACCACTTTGTGAACCGCTTTGAAAAGTATATAAATAAATATAAGTATTATAAATATTAATAAAGTATATTTTATTTAAGCTGCTGACATGCTGGACTAGTATTTTTAATTTCTAATTTTTAATGATAATTTTATATTTGCTGAAATCCATTGGGGTCTGCTTGTTTTTAATTGTTTTGTATCATTGTATTAATCTTTATTTTGTATTGTTTTTATCTTTTATTCACTGTTTGTATTTTAGTGTTGTAAGCCACTTTAGGTGCCCCAATATGGGGCAGAAAGGGGGATATAAATTTAATAATTAAATAAATAACGATAAAATCATCTGTTATCAAGCATTTCATTGGTAAGTCACTTATCACTCTCCTCTGTGCTTCTGATTCCTGCCAGCAGAATTGCAATCTTATTTGTTCCTGAAAAGTGTTCCCCTTCTAATTCAGATGAACAACATCTGAACAACTATAACAAAGCATTTAATATATAATCCAGACTTTGTGCATGGGGATTTGAAAGAGTACATGTGCCACTGAACTGAAAACCAATCCACCACATCAAAGAAAGTGGATCATTGAAGTCCAGATGGAAGAAGCCATTCTGAATACGACTGCTGCAGGAGCTCTATCCAGCTCAACAATGACAGGTAAAGAGGGCTCAGTTGGGTTCTATGTAGCATAATCTCTTCTCCACTGTCAAGGGCATGTTCCAGCTGGACGCTTTGCATAGCATACTCTCTTCTTCTCCACCAACCATGTTACCCATCCTGCTGGGTAGGCTTGAGACCTTGGCTTTATCTTAAGACTCTTTTTTCTCCTCTTCATTCCCCCATCCAATCTGTCATCAAATCATGTCACTTCTACCTCTACAACATTACCAAATAGAATCCTTTCTCTTTGTTCCTTCAAAGAAAACACTAATTCATGCCTTGCCAGTCTCTCATTTTGGTTATTGCAAACTTCTCTGATCTTCTGCTGTCTCACCTCAGGCACCTCCATCCGACATTCTGCAACCAAAGCCATTTACCAGGGATGTGCGGTCAGGGGAGGCAGAACTCACCTATCACAATTCATAATTCATAACCATAATTCAATTAAAATACAGGTGTGCCCCAGTATACACTGATTCATTATTCACAGTTTCAATTATCCACAGATACCATGGATACTGGGAAGCCTAATAAAAAGACAGGGGAACATTAAACAGATCTCATTTTTTTTACCTAGTTGCAGAAAAGCCACTGATGTTCCCCTATCTTTAAAAAGGCATTTCCAGTATCCACAGTCTCAGGTTTCCACAATGGGGTTCGGAACGATACCCCAGCGGATACTGGGGCATGCCTGTAGTCTCAGTCTCTCCTATGACTGTGCACATGCTCCACCCATTTTCTGAGGATTTACATGATCACAGGGGAGGCTCCGCTCTCATCTGCTACAGCTCAAGTCTCTCCTTGTATAGAGACTAGAGATACAGCAGGGAAAGGTCAGCCTCAGCTGTGATTGTGTAAGCACTGCAGCTGCTATCCAGGGAGAGACTAATGCTATGGCATGTGCTGGGGGTACTGGAAACTTCTCCTGCCTCTCCCTCTTCTCAGGGTTGGGAGACGCCCAGAGCCGGCTCTAGGAGCACTGGGGCCAATGTGGGGCATTCCTGTGGGGGGGCACGGGCCCACCCTCCCTACGGGGCCCCCCACTCACCAAGAAAAGTGCTTGTTGTGCAGCACACGTCACCTGGAAATGGTTGGCGGTGACAAGATTATGTCATTGCCAACTGCTTCCCAGAAGCCCATTTTGGGCAGTTCGGAGGCGGGGCAGGTGGGAGGGTCCAAGATAAAGCTGCTCTGCTATCCCCACTGATCTACAGCCCATAGAGATCCTGGCTACTGCAGCAAGCGATATGCTGCTGTGATGGTGCAGGGCCCCACAAAGTGTGGGGCCCAATGTGATGACATTGGTCACATTGGCTTAAGGCCGGCCCTGGAGATGCCTATACTGAAGCATGCCACAGGGAAGACTGGAAAGAAAAAGGTGCAAACTGAAGCTGAACTCTCCCCAGCTCTCCCCAGAGCAGCTTTTGTTATTGGGTGCGTGTGTCTCACATTGTTTCAGTTCTCAGACACTGTTCAGTGCATGCCTCCAGATGCTCCAGATGCAACCACTGCCACTTTCCCACTTGCAAATGCAAGGACTGTGAGAATAAGTGCTATGAGGATCCTGGTGAGCTTCAGAGTTTATGGAGGTGGGAAAAGATTAGGAGCTGGGAGAAGGCAATGAAGCAGGCTGAAGAGATCCTGTCCTAGGAGGTTTCTGGCTCTGTCACAGCTCTAGTCTCTTTCTGTATAGTAACTGGCAAATGTCTAGAGCTGTGGCAGTGAGAGCTCAGCCTACCACTTTGATTGCACATGCACTGTGGCTTTAATGCCCCAGAATGCCTTGTGGCGCCACAGCAAGTGCCTCCTCAGCCATTCACTTCACGGCATGTCACTGCTAAATCAATGCACTCTCAGGATAAGCTCCTGCTCCTTTCCATCAAAGCCCTCCTTGGCTTCACCCCCTTACTTCTCTGCTTTTAGATCCTGTTACATCCTGCTCTTTGCTCCTCTAGCTCCACCACCCTCACCTGCCCAAAGGACTTCTGAACTGTGCATTCTCCTTTACTGCCTGAATCATCTTCCTTCAATACCTAAGGGACGCGTCCTTTCTTGCCTCCTTCGCATCCCTTTTCAAAATCCACCTTTTCCATGAACCTATGGCACTATTCTCAAACCTCTGTACTTTATTGCAACGAAGCCTATCTACATGAAATAATAAAATATTTCTCCCCATTTTCCCTGGCATCATTCCCCTCTGTTGCCTTCCTTGTGCCTATTTTAGGCTATGAACCATATGGGACAGGGATTTGTCTTTTCTTCTTTACAAAGCACCATGCACATTGATGGCTGTATTCAAACAAATGCAATCTAATCTATAGGCAAACACTATACAATGTTGGTTTACACAGCACCTGATTGCTGCAGTCACATTTCTCCCTAATTTTGTCAGAGTAGATGACAGCCAAAAACAAATGCCTGGATGATGCTTTCTCTACTATGGGAGGGAAATCAGCAGTAGGAGGGTCAGAGTCTCTTTCTGGGTATATGGATCCCAAAATTGAGACCACCTCTACACCACTTTGTACATGAAATTTTGCACCACCACAGCAGCCTATGTCATCTGCAGAGAATGATCCATGCATGGCAATTAAGTTTCTTCATGAGGACTGCCATTTGATAGAGTGGGGTCAACAGGCCAAATTTTTCCAGTCAGGAACAGATTATCTAATTTTTTAATAGATACTCCATACTAGTATTATTCCATACTAGCAACCAGAGATTAGACTTTTCTTCTAACATGTCAACTTTTGCATAGATCCAACTTGCCACACTAAAACGACAAAGTTTAATTGTTGAAACAAGTCTTCTTTTCCAATGTTGTGCAATAAGTAGGTTTGTTACCATCAGAAAGTTAAACTCAATCTTACACGTATTTACGTTAAATCGCTCAGTAACACTACCATTTGGTCAAAAGGCAGTGAGATCTTTGAAATATCCCTAAATGGTTATAACATCATTCTTCTCCAAAGTTTCTGTTCACTATATTTGCATTTTTTTCATTCCTTCAAGGAGCTCAGAATGTTGCCTTAGCCTTACAATTCTGTGAAAATACATTGGGCAACTCAACATCTCTCAGCCTAAGGCCTCTCATTTCATCCATATAAGTCATGTACCTTTATCTTCATTTCAGAGTTAAAAACTAAACAAAAATTACATTTGAAGTGTTGAGTTTATGACTACAGAGTGGTTTTAGTTGTGTTGGAGTATTGTTAATTCCTCTACAACCATCATGGTGTTCTGGTTTTCATTAATAGTGGTAGGCATGGAATGTTAGCATCATGTGCTGCTTATTGAGCAAGAAAAACAGACATGAGATATTTTTCATTGGGAAAATTAGTGCTACACTGCTGCCCCCCCCTCCCAAGGAACCTCAGGAGGCATGTCGGGCCAGGAAAAGGGGAATAGGGTCTCTGCATGCACCATTGCAGCTGAGATCTTCCCCCTCCCACCCCTGAACCCCACTAGTTCAGCCCAGTTCATGCCGTGATCCTCCCATGAACCACTCCACCTTCCCCACTCTGGTAGGGCATCCAGGACTCACTGGTCATTTGCGCCAGCAGCTAACAGCAGTGCTGCTTTTGTGCCACCAAAATGGGGTTTATGCCAACTTATTGTGAGATAATAGTTATAGCTATAGTTATTAAGAAAATTTAAGTACCGCTTTTCAACAGGAGTAATTCACAAAGCGGTTTACATAATAAAATAATTCAATATTGTGAGATCTGCCAGAGTAAGCCCAGCATTGGACTGAGCTGTTAGTTAACCAATTCTTACTAGAATTCAAAAATAAAAATAGAGATTGCTATGTTAGAAGATGTTGTAGCATTATGCTTCTATCAGTGTGAAGCTGTCCCTTATGCCAAACAGCCATTTTCTAACCATTTATCAGCTAATTAGAAGATTAAATATACATCTAGAACCCCTGGGAGGGAGGAGAGAAGCTATTTAGGGAGCCACTGTGTGCAGAAAACTAGCTCATGAGAATGGGAGATTAAGCACTCCATTGTCTCCATAACTCCTACCTTCAACAAAGGCACTAGTGTTGTCACCAAGAAAGAGAATACCTTTATCTGGCTATGAAGAAATTTCTCGGAGGGAGACGATGCAGTAAAGGATGCCTAAACCTACTGTCAATAGAATTGATCCTGCAGTAGCAGATGGAGGTCAACAGAGAATTTTTGTAGCTCAATAAAGATCTTGCTGGCTGATGATTAGCTCCATAAGAGCAGCAAAAACAAAAGGTTAATACCTGTATACCTTACTGGTCTGTGTATGAAAGTGTTTGTGTACATTGGGCAGGGAGGGAAAGAGATAGCATGCCTTAAACTAAGTGGCAGCTGGAGAAGGAAGCTGTTTGCAGGCTGAGAAGCTGAGCTTGCAAGAGCAATAGGAGCATGGAGAGGCACCTCAAAATCAACTGTACATGGGATGGGGTGGAACGTTGGGCCTCTCCACTGATCTATAGCAACTACAGGAGGGAGAACCTACAGATCAAGCACTTTACAGCCTTTGAAACTGGGCTGGGAGGGATGAGGCATACAAAGGAGAGTGGAGGATAACAAAAACCTGGAGTGAGCCAGTAAAGGCAACGCTTTGGGGGTGAAAGGGTACTCAATCACTGGGAAAGGGGGCCTTAAAGACAGGAACATGTTGCAGCTCACATCCTTGCCCATGCCCACCCAAACTCTCTTCACAAGTGCACGCCGTGACATAGAATCTTCTGCTACTTGTCTGCGTGGCGGAGGGAAAGAAAACCACAAAGTTGTCATACGGCTTGAACAGCATGCTTCTTACCTGCTATGTCCCTAATAAATATTTTTAACTATTTTTTTAAAAAAAGACTATTTTTAACAATTATGCTAAAAAATCTAAACCATACATAATATATTTCATAAAGTCCAAACGTGTGCAGCAATATATCCTAGTTTTCTTACTACCAAGTCAGTTTCAAAATCACCAAAATGTATCCCAGAAGTCCTTAGTATCATATCCAGTTAATTTCCCCTATTAGAGCTGTTTTATTCTATTTCTCTTAATTCTATTCAGCAAATCCACATATCATTAAGTCATTCTTCTCTCTCATATGTAAAAAGTCTATGAGTGGCTTCCAATTATTCTCAAAAAGATTTACTGACTTCTCTTTAAGTAGAATTGTAAGTTTATCCATGTCCACAG
This sequence comes from Lerista edwardsae, assembly GCA_029204185.1. Classification (NCBI taxonomy): domain Eukaryota; kingdom Metazoa; phylum Chordata; class Lepidosauria; order Squamata; family Scincidae; genus Lerista; species Lerista edwardsae. The sequence goes on along the minus strand of JAJKFI010000052.1, from coordinate 2,962,202 downwards.
TCACTAATAAATATTTTTAATTGTGTATGTGAGCTCACAAGTAATGTATGTGAAAGACATAATGACTAAAATCCAAATGCGTGGTGGATGTTCACTAACCCAATCCTATGCATGCTTACTCAGATGTGAACCCCACTGAGTTTAATAGGACTTACTTCCAGGTATGTATTTTAGGGACATGGTGGCGCTGTGGGTTAAACCGTTGCTGCTGAACTTGCTGACCAGAAGGTTGGCAGTTCAAGACCATGCAATGGAGTGAGCTCCCATCACTTGTCTCAGCTCCTGTCAACCTAGCAGTTCGAAAGCATGTAAAAATGTGAGTAGATAAATAGGTACCACGTTGATGGGAAGGTAACAGTGTTCCACACAAATGCTGGCTCTTCAGCTTAGAAACAGAGATGTCCCCTACAGTTGGTCACGACTAGACCATTCGGTCATGGGGAAACCTTTACCTTTATATGTATTTAGAACTACATTCTAAACATTTAGAGAATATTTATATTTGATATCAGGGACTGATTTGCTGGGTATTTGCAACTGAGTACATTTTTTGTTTATTTTTGTTTAATATGTTTAGTGTTGCAGCCAATGGATGTCTTGAACCAGCTCCAGACAGTGTCAGTTTGACCTAGACAGTTGCCTTGAATTATTTTCTTTGGCCCCCAACAATTCCCAATCAGTGCATCTCATGAAGCTCCGCTATAGAATCCAGAAAAATACCCAGTTTTAAGAAACTAGAATCAGATTTACCACTCAGCTACACCTATAAAGCTTTTCATAGCCAATTATCAGGGAGTTGTGCAATATAATTTTATTAATACTTAGGAATAAGTCATCCTGGGTTTAATAGAGCCAACTATAAGAGTAATTTAGCACTGGATTACAGACCTGACCATATGAAGCTGCCTTATACCAAGCTAGACCAGGAGTGTCAAACTCATTTCATATAGAGGGCCAGATAGCATTCATAATGCCTGCTGGGGGAAGGAAGTATTGTCAAAAAGCAGGAAATGATTTCATTAAGTAGGCTGTGACGAGAAATAAGCACCTTTTTCTCACTTAGGAACTCATTAGCTGCAAATGGCAGAAGATAAAATATGCAAATCTTGATCATATTTTCAAAATATGGGAGAGCTTAATTATAATATAGTCTGCCCTTTCAGCAGTGACAGCACAGCTTAGCAGCTGAGAGCAGCTGGTGATGGTATTGAGAGAGCCCAAGGGCCAGATAAAGAGTCCAGAGGCCACATCCTGCCCCCAGGTTTTACATCTGACACACCTAAATTGGCCATTGATGCCTCTAGCCCAGCACTGTCAACTCTGAATGGCAGTGAATCTCAAAGTTTCAACCAGAAAGCTTTCACTGAAACCTGAGAATTTCATTTTTAACTAAAGGAGTCAGATGGGTACAATATACCCATGTTGTGTTAGGAAAGTGTTTCCACACACTGCTTAAAGGAACTTCTGATCCCAGCAAGGCAACAATTCAGGTAGCTATATACAGGCGTGCCATGGTATCCACTGATTTGGTATCCACGGTTTCAGTTATCCATGAATATAATGAATACTGAGATGCCAATTAAAAAGATAAAGGTAAAGGTAATGGTCTAGTCGTGACTGACTCTAGGGAGTTGTGCTCATCTCCTTTTCTAAGCCAAAGAGCTGGCATTTATCAGAGGACAAGTTTCCATGGTCATGTGGCCAGCATGACTATATGCCAAGGCGCATGGAATGCCGTTACCTTCCCACCAAAGCGGTACCTACTCACTTGTTGTTTATCTACTCACTTGTTGTTGTTGTTCAGTCGCTAAGTCGTGTCCGACTCTTCGCGACCCCATGGACCACAGCATGCTAGGCCTCCCTATCCTCCACTAGCTTCCCGAACATGAATTTCATGTTCATCACTTCAGTGACACTATCTAACCATCTCATCCTCTGCCGCCCCCTTCTCCTTTTGTCTTCAATCTTTCCCAGCATGAGGGTCTTTTCTAAAGAGTCCTCTCTTCTCATGAGGTGGCCAAAGTATTTGAGCTTCAGGATTTGTCCTTCCAGGGAGCAATCAGACTTGACTTCCTGTAGGATTGACTGATTGGATCTCCTTGCAGTCCAGGGGACTCTCAAGAGTCTTCTCCAACACCATAATTCAAAAATCTACTCACTAGGGGAACCATAATTCAAAAGCATCTATTCTTCGGCGCTCTGCCTTTCTTATGGTCCAGCTCTCACATCCATACATTGCTACTGGGAAAACCATAGCTTTGACTATGCGAACCTTTGTTGGCAGGGTGGTGTCTTGGCTTTTTATTGTCTAGGTTCGACAAAGCTTTCCTCCCAAGAAGTAAACGTCTTTTAATTTCATGGCTGCAGTCACCATCTGCACTGATCTTGGAGCCCAGGAAAATAAACTCTGTCACTGCTTCCATTTCTTCCCCTTCTATTTGCCAGGAAGTGATGGGAGTGGTTGCCATGATCTTAGTTTTTTTGATGTTGAGCTTCAAGCCAATTTTGGCACTTTCCTCTTTCACCCTCATCAGAAAGTTCTTTAGGTCTTCCTCACTTTCTGCCATTAGAGTGGTAACGTCTGCATATCTGAGGTTGTTGATATTTCTCCTAGCAATCTTGATTCCAGCTTGTGAATCATCCAGCCCAGTCTTTCTCATGATGTACTCTGCATATAAGTTAAATAAGCAGGGTGATAGTATGCAGCCTTGTCGTACCCCTTTCCCAATTTGAAACCAATCAGTTGTTCCATGTCCAGTTCTAATTGTTGCTTCCTGGCCCGCATACAGGTTTCTCAGAAGACAGATAAGGTGGTCTAGTACTCCCATCTCTTCAAGAACTTGCCACAGTTTGTTGTGATCCACACAGTCAAAGGCTTTGGCATAGTCAATGAAGCAGAAGTAGATGTTTTTTCTGAAACTCTCTTGCTTTCTCCATGATCCAGCGAATGTTGGCAATTTGATCTCTAGTTCCTCTGCCTCTTCGGAAACCAGCTTGTACATCTGGTAGTTCTCGATTCACATATTGCTGAAGCCTAGCTTGAAGGATTTTGAGCATCACCTTGCTAGCATGTGAAATGAGTGCAATGGTGCGGTAGTTTGAACAATCTTTGGCATTGCCCTTCTTTAGGATTGGAATGTAAACTGATCTTTTCCAGTCTTGTGGCCATTGTTTAAGGGGAACATTAAACAAACCTATTTTTTCCCTTGTTGCAGCAAAACCACTGATGTTCCCCTAACTTAAAAAAAAAGTGTCCACAGTATCATTCTGGGGTCCAGAATGGAATCTTAGCAAATACCAGGGCACGCCTATACTGAGTTTGAACATCCTGTCTCTCCCCCTTTGCCGTCTCTCTCCCAGTCTTAAGTTGTTAGAAGCTTGATTAGAAGAAGCAGGGAGTTCTGGAAACCTTGCCCCCTTTCCTTTCCTCATGTGTGCCCCCCCAAAAAAGAGAAGGAAGCGCTAATCACACGCAAAACAGAGCTGTATTGTACATCAGGGAGGCCCACAGAGACTGCATGCCTCCCAGACCCCCCTGGACCTCAGCACAACCCCCAGGTAAGGACTAAAGCCTCTGGGTGTCCTGTGGCAATCACAGCAGTGCCATTGGACCACCCTAGGGGGTCCCTAGGGGGGAATGGCCCAGTTTTGCTTCCCAATGGTGAGTCGCAACCCACAAATGATACTATTTTCCGGCAAATAAACGTTTCATATTACTTTGTGTGCAATATTTTTATCTTTGTTCTTTCTTAATAAAACTATAATATTTTATTGGAAGCTATTTCTCTCATTCTGTCCTCTGCATTAAGCTGATTTTTTTATCCAGTCTTTATCCCACATTCCAATAGAGCTGTGTAAATTCCCTAAACATTATTTCTTTTGGTAACATTATTTCTTTCGGTAACATTATTTCACTGGCTTTTAAAACGCAGAATAAATGTTTCAGACATGTATATGGCAATTAAGGCTTGCTTAAAAGCCACAAGGTTAAAAAAAGCCAAATCGAAATATTGGTGGTTGAAAAGAATGTGCAAAGGCATTAGAGCATTAACTATATTCAAAATGCAAAACTGTGATAATTGCAAAGAACACCAAACTCTGTCCTGAAATTCATCATGTCATAAAATAAAAACAAGGTTCAGACTCAGAGAATACCAACTTACCAGTACCTATAGGAAAGCTGACCAATATGAAATGCTACATATTGCTGCTGCGCTACATTTCTTTGCAAGCCAGGTAACGCCCAGATCATTTTTCACTGGTACTAGAACCACAGTCATGTTACTAGAAGTAACTAATTAACCCATTTATATTAAGTATAATTAATATAATTGCCACACATACACAATTATAAATTATATGATTAACATTTACATGTTATTTTATATATTGTTCTAGCCCATCTTGCATTTCATTTTGAAGATAAATAGGATAGAAAATGTAAAACAAGCCTAACCCAATGTGAACTTTGGTACATATAATTAGCATGCAAATCAGCTCTGAAGTCCCACAGATTTCATCAGGAATGACTGTGAAGTATGACTCAGAGATGAGTCTGAGCAAATCTGAGTAAGATTTTTTATATATATAAATAGCCCAAAGTTCACAGCAATTTAAGAACATGGCAGGGACTGAGGAAATTCTGACTCCCTGTCTTCAATTTTAAATACATGAAAAGAAGCTGGTAACGCTTCCATTAATTCCAATGAAAGAAGACCAGAAAAGAATACCAACAAAAGATACAAAGGCTCAGCAAATCTCTGGGCTTTGCTCTACCAAAATAACATTAACAGTGTTTACTAGGCAAGTTAGAGTGCAATTCTAACCAACTTTCCAGCACTGACATAGCTGTGCCAACAGAGTATGTGCTGTATCCTGCAGTAGAGTAATAGTCATGGATACCTCCTCAAGATAAGGGAATGTCCGTTCCCTTGTCTCAGAGCTGCACTACTTTTAACCTGATGCTGGAAAGTTGGTTAGAATTGCACTATTATAAGCATAAGTTCTTTATTTCTGTTCTGGGAAACAGTTTGATTATGTTTACGCCTCATATCACATCACTGATATAGTCCCTCTTCTGGTCACTATTTCCAAGTAAAATAGCCTGGATAGGATATAAAATAATAAGTATGTCTCCCTGACATACAAAAACATTCACACAATCAGAAATGCTAACTGGGCACTTTTTCAAGTGGTGCTTCTTTTATATATAGAAGGGGGAGAGTAACTGACCCTGTTCACCCCAGCACAGTGTCTTTTCTAGTGCCTATCTACTGGTATTTCTTCTAGATCTTCTTAAGATTGTGAGCCCTTTCAGAACAAGAACCCATTTTGTTATTTGGTTTTCTCTGTAAACTGCTTTGTGAACCTTTTTTGTTGAAAAGCAGTACATAAATAATGATAGATAAATATACATATGACTATTTTAATTGGGTCATATTAAGAGGGCACAGAAATGGTGCACACCAAATCTCAAGGTGACAAATGTCAGAAGGCTGCTATCTGGATGACAGAAGTCTCCACTGTCATATACTAGAAAACAATTACCACATACAAATATATTTTATAATGATTGATTTTGTACAAAAGTTGCCAAGTGTTAGCCATATGTGTTAGTCCACAGCTGCCTGTGAGAGGGGAGTGTGCTGTACCAGCCGCTTCTGTGGTGGGAGCAGAAGCTGCTTATCAGCCAGCAGGAAGGCAGATTGTATGGTCAGAAAGAAGACTACACCATGAAAGTACCAACTGTATGTTGTATGTTCTTGAAAGACAGAACTTCCTTGTAATTTGTAAAAACCTTTGTGTTGATGAATAAAGCCTTCCTATGTAAACCGCCTAGAGTTAAAGTCAGAGGAGCAATCTAATGACCTAAGTAAGGCGGTATATAAATACGAGCATTATTTGCAACATCCTACAAAATCCATGGGAGTCTGTGACAGCAAAAATACCATTCCTACTGCCAATTCAACACTGACTTTTATCAATGGGCAGACAAATACTATTATATTCAGAATACACTGACCAAGAACAGCTTCACAAGTTCCTAACACTATTCAGGCCATTCAGATGTAATACCAAGCCCCAGCTTGGTGTTAAGGAAATTGGAAGACACAACCTTGGGCTCATGCACTCACTCCTCCCCTCCTGTATCAAGATGAGAAAACTTCTGATTACAGTTTGTCATTTTGCTCACATTCATAAAGCCACAGGTTTTCTGAACGATGATCAAAAGTTCCTAATCTTGGTGTACTAGAGGAGAAGGGAATGCGGAAACGTGATGTTTTTGCCTGCTAATTTTCCTAATGTTGAGCTCAGGATTGACATTAAGTCTAAACCACCTCAGTATCAGCTTTCAAACTGGGGCATCCATCAAGCTGCATCAAGAGTTACAAGTACAATTCTTTTTTTAAATATGGAAATTCATGTTGAGAAATCCAATCCCAGCTATCTTTTGTTCAAACAAAAAGAGAACATTAGTTTTATCTCCCTTTTAAATGTAGGCCAAATCAACTCCATAAAATTTGGAGAGGAAAAAATGGGGGGGGGATCAGGGGGGGGCCAAACCCAAGCGTCCATGTCCTAACTAGTTGCAAATAGCTATGAAACAAAACCTGCTAGAAACAACTTGCTACAACTAGGTCTCCAAAGTGGATACTTTGCATCTTGCCACTTAATCTCTTTTTACAATCAGTCTTAGAGTACCTTAAAAAAATGAGCAGTTTGAGGAATTCTTATCTATAAGTCAAATTCAAATACTGTACTGACACAGACAGAATCAATGTGCCATATAGCAACATCTTCAACAGGTGGATCAAAACAAGACCTCAGGTGGTCACAGCAGTACTGCCACTGCCTTTTTTTTCCTTTTTTGAGGCTGAGATTGATAACAGTTTGAAAGGGAGCCATGGCTATGAATCCTAGATGAGGCACAGATTTTGGTGGAGCAAATCCCCACAATCTACAGACTGTGTAGCCCCCTCAGTTTCCCATACACCAACCTTCTCTCCCTACTGCAGTACTCAGTCTGCCTTGCCTTCTCTTTCTGAGTGCACATTGTTACTATACCATTTTTTGCTCCTCTTCTTCTTCTGCCATAGAAGGAGAGACAGAATGACTAAATAGCAGCACACATCAATTGTCCACCACAAGGTGGGGAAAAGAAAAGTACTGTGGCAAAAATGGTTGCTCACTCGCACACCAGTCAGTTAGCTCTTGAAAGTACTAGGTCCCATGTGCAAATTGGGATTTGAGATAGGTCCTAGCTCTTGACAAGTTGAAGACCACTACCGTATAGCTACTATATATGTGGTTCCCAAACTGGTGGGTCACAACCTACCAGGGGAACCAGAAGCAGAGATCTCAAACATTGCATAAAATTCCAGAAAACATAGCACCTACCTCCCTTATGTCAGATAACGCAGTACTGCAAACACTTTGGCTTCAACACTAACCTGCTAAACTTGCAATGTGGAAAGGTTCTAAATATTAACCAACTAGTGTGCAGAGAAATATTAATACACCCACTAAGAATATTGTGCTCTCATTCTTGAAAGATGTCATAGGGAGGGTGGAGTATTATCACAAACTGGGTAAAACCAGGGAGAACAAAACTACCCATGCAAAATCTGTGCCGGAAAAACCACAGCCTCGCCTCAGCCAAAGTAACTGGGACATGCTTTGTATACCAGTCAATCAAGCTTTCCAAGGACAGGCAGTGACAGCACTTACATACTACACTTGATTGCTTTATTTGTTGAATTGCACAATTTTTACATGATAGTAGCCTGAAACTACCTGGAGCTTACTTATTTTTCTACAAAGGGGGTATGCGCTGTCAGAATTCATGGTCCGTACTATTCTAACAATCCTCATTGGACTTCTAATAACACTTATTTGTAAACAAGAAGTGCTACAAGAAAATGACAATAACCACCCAAAATCAATAAGAATATTTTTTATTAGCATACCACACGTAACTCTAAATAAGATTCCTACTTTAGAATTCTTATTCTGAAGCACAGATTGGAACAGAAGGTTAACATACCTGAGCCATAATTGTGTTTCACAGTTTAAAAAAAAAAAAGCGGCACATTATTATCTGATTTTCAACACATGAAATGCTGGAATCTTCCAGAAAACTATACAATACCTTTAAAACAACGCAGCTCACAGCTACATACAGTTGTCCCCCCCTAAAATCATGGGGGATGTTCCAGTTGCCACCACAGATACCCAAAACTACAGATAGCAGCAAACTCTACAAAAAGCAATTCACAAATTCCTCCCATTGTGCAAATGATTTATCTATTTTTGATTGCAGCTCTCCTGCCGCTGTCTCCTGTGTCTTGCTGTCTGCAAATCCTAATGGGAAACACTAACAGGAAGTGGGTTGTGAGCTGAAGGGGACAACTGTACGTATCTGTGAGCTGTGTTGTTTTAAAGTTATTGTATAGTTTTCTGAAAGATTCCAGCATTTCATATGTTGAAAATCAGATAATAATGAGCCGCTTTTTTTTCTTAACTGTGAAACACAATGATGGCTCAGGCAGCATAGACAGCAACAGGAGGGCTGCAATTAGAGACAAAAGTCATATGCGAGAAATTTGTGAACCACGCATAAGTGAAGCCACAGGTACAAGACTCGTGAATACTGGAGGGGGAGTTGCTACTGTATAATCTCCAGTGAGATTTTATAAGTACTGCTAATGACACGTTCTTTAAAAAGGCAAAGTTACCTTTTCGGAGCAGATATCCCTGATCACCTCTAGGCGAGAGCCACCATGTAGTCACCATGCCAGGATGAAGGATATCCCAAGTGAAAGAAAACTGCAAGAGAATATAACACATTTCTACTTCGTATAACTGTCATCACAAAATCAAAGTCCAAGTCTAAACATATATATCAGGAATTAAAGGATGCTGAACTCAGTGGGGCTTACTTCCATGCAGAATAGTGATATATTCTGGGCGAAGCTGGGAGAAGAAAGGAACCTCTGCATGACTAGACCTGAAAATGGGTCTTTCAGGTCTAAAAATAGCTGTAGATTTGGAAACAGTGTGGTTTAGCCATGAAACGGTAGGAAACCTGATTTTGGTGCTTTTTTGCGTGTTTAAAGCCATTTAAAATTGAACCCAGTAAATCTGCAGAGCCGGACAGTGGGCAGAGCTGGCCCACTGTATGTATGATTGCTTTTTTGTATTATATGCTTTGCAGTTTCATTCTTTGTTATTGTTTTAATTTTATACTTTCGTAAGCTGCTTTGGGTACCCATCTACAAGAAAAGCAGTATAAAAATAGAATAAAATAAATAAGTGTACCAAATATGTAGGGTTAAAGAAGAGTTTTCTATGTAAAATTGCACAGTGAGAAAATATTCTTCATTTAGAATTGTTTATTCAAAGATAAGAAATCAATTATGAATTGAAGAAGTGCAAAACATGCATTGCATGCTGTCTATGAACAAAACCAATGAGATGGAGAGGTTTAAGAATTGCCTTTACTATTGTGGTGACTGTTTTGAGTTAATATAGTAGTCAACAGAACTCAAGGGACTGCTGTATAAAGCGTGTTGGTTTTTACATGAAATTTACTTCTAACATTTATGTGTGTGGCTGCAATCATCTGCACAGTTACAAGGGAAAAAGCCTCACTGAAAATAATGAGTAAACATGTTTACTTCTGAGTAAACATGAATGACATTTTGTGGTAATATTCCTAATAAACTGCAGGTTGCGTGCCAAAGGTAAACAGAAAATTTGACCATTAAGAAGTGATCTGCAACATACTAGCAAAAATCTAAGAAAAATGTAATGTATAACTCCTACATAATATCAATAATACTCCAGTAGTAAATTAACATGGGTAAGTGTTGAAATTTGCACTTCTGTTTAGGGAATGCAGTATATGAAGCATCTGTCTTTTCTTTTTGATGCTTAAATTAGCCTTGATGATGAAGGTATGAGGATTTTCCTCACTATTCAAGCAGCTAGTTGATTTTTGTGCAGAGTTCCTATTTAGAGAAACTGGTTTGTTGAAATACCAATTGGACCATCCAGTAATAAGGATGTTAGCAACAGGGTACATAACACAAGTTTTTCGGCACATATACAGGGACACTTATAAGAGGGACTCATAGCTAACCCCAGCTTCCTGACTTATGCGTGACTTGTATAAATACACTAAATCGTGGACATTATTTTGCCGTGTGCCTGCATTTTTCTTAGAAGAGCTTAGAGGCATATGACTTGACTCCACAAGAGGCAAAGCTGGACTGGGTGGGAGCCCCTCCCACACCAGGAGAGGAGTATCCAATCAGGTACGACTCTGCCTCCCTGAGTGGAAGGGGCTTCCCATGTGGTGGGAGAATGCCCTCCTTCCTGCCTGCCTTTTCCAGAGAAACACTAAATTGTGGACATTATTTTGCCGTGTGCCTGCATTTTTTACATATACACATTTCTTACATAGTGTAATGTATGTGGGAAATACAGCCCTGAGATGTTGGAAATCAGCATATAGTAACTTAGAATGCACTTTTATATCTATACTGTGTGCAACTGTGTGCTATACTGTTGTAAGCCGCCATGGGTGCCCATGGGGCAGAAAGGCGGGATAGAAATTAAATAAATAAATAATAATAACTGAGTAAAACTGTCTTTGTCTTGCTATAGCCAACTTTAAAACTACAGTCCCCTTCCTCCAAAACTTGCAAAAGGTTGCCTTGGAGATTTTTGTATGAAACTTTGTTACAAGCAAGGCTAGATTAAATTCACCAACATCGCTAACACTCTCTCTTCCCCCAAGTGTTAGCTTCATTTTTGTTTACCAGTATAAGTATTTGTGACAAGTGAACAAGAGAAAAGAAAGAATAAGAGCTTTTCACTTTTACAAGAAGTTCCCTAACAGGTCACCTGGAGGCAATTATGACTCACCAGGATCAAGTCCTCATTTACAAATCTAGATCAATCAGATTAAAGCCAAACAATGCCTTTCATTAGTTGGCGGTTCTAGCAATAACTCTTTTGAAAAAATCTCAAAAGTTATTTGAGTCCTGTATTATTATTTGTACCCCTACTTTTGGTTGGACCTCTGGTGTTTTGTTCCATTGGAGGATGCATTTTAAATTTGTTTTATTGCATGAACTGAGTACAGGCATGCCCGATTCAGTTATCCACAGATACCATGGCTACTGAGACACCTATTAAAATGATAGGGGAACATTAAACAAATCTTTTTTTTTTTACCTTGTTACAGCAAAACCACTGATGTTCCCCTATCTTTAAAAAGGCATCCCCAGTATCTAGTTTCAGGTATTGTTGGGAGGGTTCGGAATGGAACCCCAGTGGATACCAGGGCATACCTGTATTTTAATATCCACTAACCTGACACTCTCTCTCACTGAAAGATAAGATATAAATGTGTTGATAAATAAATAAAATACAGGAGCAAAGTACAATATTACAGTGTTTTCAGGGTATTGTAGATATCCATGTCTTCCATAACAGACATTCCATTACAGATACATTCACATTTTTGAGGTTGAAGAAAATCATAAACTGGCCATAACAAGTATCTAGGTAAGAAGGAAAACTAGTGAACTATTATTCGTGAAATGCTTGTGAATATTTTACCGCGCTGCAAATGGGTAATAATATAATCAAAATATCACGACTTCATGACAAATTCAGTATTCAATACTTGTTGATATTTGTAGGAGTTGGGTCTCTCAAGTTACTCTCAGTACATAGTAACATACAGGCCGCTACCCAATAGAGGACAGCACAGCACTACAGTAATTTGCTTAACCCAGCAGTTTTCAGACTCTCTCGGACTACAAGAACTACTGTAAGTACTTGTGGGGGTGGGAGAATGGTAGTGACTTCTGGTCACTTAGTGGGGCTGGGGGAGGGAACTTACCACTGCCTGCACCAGCATCTAAGAGGGTTGGGGAGCCCTGCATACCCCTCTGTAGGGCTTCCCATGCATTAGAATGTTTGAAAAAACAATCGCGACACACTTCTAGGTTGCGATTGCAAAACCAGAAGTGGGTTGCAATCCTTTTTTAAAACATTTCTAACACAAAGGGAGCCCTGCAGAGGGCTCCTCATGGCTCCTCAACCCTCCCAGATGCCGGGGCAGGCATTGGTAATTCCCCCCAGCCCTATTATGTGACCAGAAGCGACACGATTATAGCGATCATGTCACTGTTATTCCCCAGCCCCTTAACAGGAAAGCAGAGTTCTGGCTGGGGCATTATGATGACCCAGTTTGAAAATGCCTGCCTTAACCTGTACATCATAGAGGTAAAAAAAAGAACAACATACAGCTGGAACTTCCAGTAAAAATTACCCACTGCCACTGGCTAGGATTTTCAAAGAATGTACAGCGCTGGTGCTTGGCATATCTAGAATGAAGGTCCCAAATTCAATGAGCAAATAGGCCAGAAAACCAGAAAATGCCAATAAGAAGTACAGTGGGGTTATTAACGTATTTGGTGAAGGTATTTGCCCACACAATATCACCAAGCAAATGTTTCTGCTCTGGAAAAATCACTGCCTCCTAAAAATCAGAAAATCAATTATATCACAATTATAGTCCTTCCCAACATATGCAATGCATTTCTGTGGAAAGGTGTATTTCCGTGAAAGGTGACTGCAACGGTGTCAAAGGCATTTACTAAATAGTGCCTTGTAACATTACCAGCAGCCATGTTAATAGTCCCTCCCACATCTTCCTGCAATTAGGAATTCCCCACATATTTACCTGTTTACCATTTCCCCTCTGACTCTTGCCCCAGTTATGTTCTTGCACCTGCCAACACTGGAGTGTACACCTCCCACAATGTTCACACAGGCAGGCACACACACAGGCAGGCTTTCCCACTCCAGTAAAGCTATATACAAATAGTTTTTAAACCCCATTTTACCATGAAACTGAACTTAAAGGTAGCTGACAAATTAAAAATAAACACAAAATTATGGTAAGAACAAAACCAATACTAAAAGAAACAAATATAAATAACACTAACAAAGAACAAGTCATTCACAATCAAAACATGCCAAGGACTTTAGTAAATATAACTTTTTACCTGATATCTAAAACAATTCAAAGTAAGTGCCAGGTGGGTATGTTTGGGAACAACTTACATTAAACAACTGGAGCACCAAAATAGAAAATACTGTATATCTGGTAGCTGCCCACCTAGCCCACCTAAAGCAGCTATTTTCAATCACTGTGCAACATCACACTTGGCAGCTAGTGTGGACGTTTGGGAGAAACGTTTAGCACCTTGTCAGTGTGCCATGAAATGAAAAAGGTTGAAAATTGTTGCTTTAAACATAGAATCAATTAAGAGCAGTGATCAGTATATGGACAGGCAGGTTCATCCAAGAGAAATTATTATTATTAGCAATAATACATTTATATACAGCTTTTCAACAAAAAGTGGTTCATAAAGCAATTTACATAGCAAAAATAAATAAATCAATAAATGGCCCCCTGTCCTCAAAGGGCTCATAGTCTAAAAAGACATGGAGAAGAGACACCAACAACAGCTCCTGGAGAAGACACCATGCTGAAGTGAAGATGGACAGTTGCTTCCCTCCCCCAAAATATACCTTTAAAAGGTGCCTCTTTGCTCAATTAGAAGGGGTAGATGATCCTTCTAACAACTTAGTTCAATAGGCTGTTTAAAACCTTGTAGATCAGCTCATAATGAGCTCTTTGAATTGGTCCCAGAAAAGAAATTGTAAATCAGTAAGGATCTTTCAGCACCAGCAAAATATGGTCACTGTGGCAGCAGTCATGGTCATCTTCTGCAACTACACATTTGTGCAGTCCTAGCAAAAGGATAGAAAATCCTCCCAGAGAAAGGGAGGATTTTTTGTGGTTGATTGGTTTGCTTTTGAGTCCTTTAGAATAGCTCAATGATTTCTACAGTTAATGGATTTCTCCACTAACCTCAGTAGAGATTTGTTGCAAACTTACTAGCATGGTTTAACAGGCATGCTCCATTATCCATGGGGGATATGTTCTTGCCCCCGCCCCCGTGGATATGTGAGACCTTGAATAAGAAGGAATCTATGTTAAGTATAGGGTTCTCCCCTGCCCCCACTTCTAAGCAAGAAGATTTTTTAGCAACCCAAAGTAAGAATAAAAGAAGGTAAGGGAGATCCTGATCTGTGGATAAGTGAAACAATGGATACAGAATCCATGGATAAGGGGGACCATCTGTACTTCTCTTAAAAGTTGTTATACTAGTCCCACTATCAAATGAAGAAGTCTAGTAATCTACTAGTTCCAAGTCTGAAGTATTACATAATATTTTTTTTTGTCTTAGGGACCAGTACAGATTAATCAAAGGCCCAGGCCCAGTTCTGGGCCACAGCCTCATGACTGAAAATGCTACCCTTCAACTGCATTCCTAGAGAGCAAGCCCATTAAGTTGAATGGAACTCACTTCCAAGTAAGTCTGCTGGGGACTGTCAAAGTGTTTTCCCTATCCATTACATGTAGAAAAAAAGAATCCATCCCCATTAATCTAAACATACTGCTCTATAAAAAAGCAGCAAGCAATTGCTGATTTTATCAATGGGAACACAAGTCACAATCTGGCAGTACAAGTACTCTAACAAGCCTGAGTTAAGTTTACCAACCAAGGAAGATTAAGGAAGCAAAAAGCAAAATTAAATCACTGCATCACTTTGCTATTGCTATGCTGTCAGCTAAATGTCAGGACACACTACCACGTGAGGCAATGGTTGTGCCAACTCAACAAAACAGGCATAAGGCCCTAGCAAAGTTTGAACACTTCCCCTATTTTTCTCAGAATATAAATACTTATAAAAAAGAATTTGAAATCAAAACAATATGATCTGTGCAAAACTGGCAGCAAAGGTCACCTAGAAAAACAGGACTAGGCGTTTTCCCTCTGTCTCAACATCTTTAAATAAGTGTTTTAGTTCATACATACCTCTGCAAAGCACAGATATATACAGTATATGGATAACAAAACACCTTGCCAACAACTACAGAGAAAAATGGTAGCAGCGGAGAGTGTGTATTTCAGATCTCCCAAGACACCTACTAATGATCAGACTGGGCCATCTACCTTCTGCTTGGCAAAAGAGCCTGGAAAAGAATGCATATGAATATCTTCAAAGAGGCAAGTACCTGTACATTCAAAGACAAGAGACACTGCAAGGTGACCACCATTTATTTGGCTGAGGCCAGAAAAGCTTGCAGATTTCAGACTAGTTCCTAAATAGATTCCAAGTAACAAAAAAATCACTCGACCATTACTGGAAAAACCAGGGCTGAACAAATTTTGGAAACTGCCATAAACCAACTACAACCATGTTGAGGTATCTTACCTGCTACTGTCTACACCAGCGGTCTCCAAACCGGAGACGGCTGCAGCGGGGGAAATCTTTCCCAGCACAAACACACTTTGTGTTCCACTGGGAAACTGCAAAAGACCCCTACTACAGTGCCCAGGGGTCTTTGCAGCCAGCCACCTCTGTGCAGAACGCCAGGTGCACAGCTTGCTGGGGCCACAGACCTTGGAAGCTGTAGTAGGGGTCTTTTGCTGCTTCCCTGGCAGAATGCAAACTGCTGCATATGCCAGGCAAGGATCAGAAGGGCACTGGATCCGACCTGTGGGCTGGAGCCCCCTGGTCTACACCGGGGGTGTCAAACTCATTTCATGAAGTGGGCCGAATAGCATTCATGGCACCTGCTAAGGGCCCAAAAGGACATCATTACGCAAGAAGTGACACAAGCAGATGACAGCTAGGAATAAGAATGTTATTCTCACATAGAAACTCATTAGCTGCAAATAACAGAAGAGAAAATATGGAAATTTTGTTCATAATTTCAAGATATGAGAGAGCCCAATTATTATGCTGGGAGAACCCATTTATAACGGGAGCCAGATAAATTGCTTCCGCAAGTCTTATGTTTGACATTCCCAATCTACACTCTGCAATTCAACAAGGCTTTTCCTTCCTGAGAGCAGTCTATCAAAAATTCACTCTTCTATACTGAATTCACTAAAAACTGTGCACTTTGGAAATGGTCAAAGAAGATATAACTTCTAAGACGTTGTCAGAGCAGTAAAAAGAAGTCCGAACTAATACTTTGCATAGAATTATTACAGGCAATTCAACAACTACTGTATACCAGAAGAATGGTTAATAATATGGGATCAAAGTTCAAGTGAAGATAAGTAGGTTTTGCCTTGTGTTGCCTATTCCAGGCAACTGAAGATGGTACCCATTTGACCCAAACAGATTTAAATATATTTATATCCTATACTCAAGGTGGCCCATACCGCTATAAAGAAGCCTCCAACCCCAGAAGCTCTCTTATTATGCAGCTACTCTCCCTCATGCAAACAGAGATTAGAGCCCCACCCACAACACTGAACAGCAACAGAGGTTTTAACAGAATTCTCCTCTTCCACACTTCAGTGCTCATTCCAATTTGCTTATGGCTTGGCTCACATACCAAGCAAAGGATTGAGATGAATAATACGAAAGTCTTCCAAACCCTTTGTAGTTATTCAGGTTGGGGAGGAAGAAGTTAAAATGCCCCTTGCCTCTGCCCACTGATTCACTCCCTTGTGACCCAAGTCACAGGCAACTGTAATCAGCCCTTCAGTTCTTTCTCAATTCAAAATATAGTTCCTGTAAGAAAATAGTTGCTCATTGGGGTCAGAAATTAGTTGCTGACTGGACTATTTTTCATGAAGCAAAGCATCTTCATAGGTTTTTGTGGTAAAGCATTTGCTTAATAGTCTTTGATGGCTGGTGGCTACTTCAAGTCACTGAATGTTTGTGTCACATCCCTTTGCCTGGATGGGAGCTGAAGCGATCAGTTAGGTAATTTGATAATAGCCAACAAAAAAGTTTCTTCAGTATAGTAGTAAGAAACAGTAAGACACAGGGTGGGTGGGGGAGGAACTAGGCTTTTGCTACATTAAGACTACCACCATCACCTCACCTTCCCCGGCTCATTTTGAATACGTGTAAATAAACAGATCTCTCACACAGAAAGCTCCAAGTACTCTTTCCTTGCAAGGAAACTGACCCTGGATACAATCAAATAAAGCAGTCCCACTTCCACCCCTTTCAAGTTGCTCTGAGAACTCCACGCTATTTCCTATTTTTGAATCCTTTACTCATGGGAAATGAACCATCTTCCTGCTCTAGCTTCCAATGCTATCAGAAGTAATTATTGTAATGCTGTGCAGTACTGTCAGTGGGAATGTGTTCAGAAATGGTTGCATTATAGAAGAGTAAGACACAGGGTGTCTCCCTCTATATTAATATACTTTAAATGATTATTTCTCAATCTCTGCACACCAAAGAGCTGTCTATAGAAACTATGTTCCTGTCTATGTTCCATCAAGTGCTGGTGGCAGGTTGCTGAAGATCCTGGAGCAAAGCCCCAATCAGGGCCCCCTATACCCCTAGCTTACTAGCAGTGGGTGACAGCTGGCTCCAACTCTTTCGACAAAGTCAATAGGAACACAGTGTTATTTGTTGATCAAATGCTAGGATGCTAGGTACAGCAGTGGCACTAAACTCTCAATCAACTCACACCACCATCTGACACCATCAGATATCCCTGAAGCATCTGGAGGTTCAAGGGTAGGCCCTCAACTAGTTCCCAACCCAATTGCCCTTATATATTATGCCTGGTTCCACCACACACAAAAATCTGAGAACAAACCGCTCAGAGATCGGTTTTTGAAACTTGTGTAAAAACTATGTGGTGAAGTAGCCAGGGGACGGTAGAAAAAATACAGCTAAGGCTGCAATCCTCTGCACAGTTATCTGGTGGAGAGCCCCAATGAGCACAATGGGAATTGCCACTGAACAAACATGTACAGGAACACACTGTGAATAGGACAGAACGAAGCTTCTCATGGCAGTCTCTTCATATTTACTTAGAAGTAAGTCCTACTAAGTTTATTGGGACTACTCCCAAGCACGTATACAAAGGATTGCACTGTCAAACTGTATTAATCACTTTCCCCTATAAAATGTTATTTTAATCTTTGCTCTCCTCTCTAAACAATTTAATCACTTAACTTGCAAGTTCCTTGAGGACAAAAATGGCTACACATAAAAGAACTGCTATAAACACATAGACTACAATTAATAAATCTCAGTAAGATATTTCAGCGAGCTGAAGAACTTTTTATTTCTAAAAGCTTTTAATGGTTGACAGGCTGGCTGGTTTTTATACTCTTGCTTATATTTTATGATCCACGGGGCTTGTTGTTGTTTTAAATTTTAATTGTTTTAATATTGTTTTTAAATTACTGCTTTTTAATGTTAAATTGTGAACTTTATTGTATTTTACTGTTTTTGTTGTAAGCTGCCTTGGGTGCCTATGGGCAGAAAGGCGGGGTATAAATTAAATAAATACAAAATAAAATAAAAATATTAGCATAGCAAAGACAACCTTAAGCAAGCATAGACTGAACAAATACCTCATTAGGGGCTATGTAAAACTGTCATGACTTTTGAAAAAACAGTCAATAACAGTTACTATGATTTTTCAGATAGAAGATTTTCAGAGGTCCCCTACACTGGAGAAACTGAAACAACAGGAAGGAGTTAGGTTGCACCTAACAAAGACTATGGAGATTCCAAGATGGCTGCCTAGCAGTGTCTCTCGGCTTTCTGCTCCGCTAAACTCCCTATCTTTATTATGCCACCTACTTTGAGGAAGAAAAGATTGCGAACCAGCCCTGCTAAAGGAAACACTAGAGCTGATGGTGCCAAAAAGCGAAAAAAACCTTGCCAGGATTCAAAGAAACAAACTCCCATTGAATCTTTCCTGACAGTGTGCCCATCCCCTCCCCCTTCTGCGACTGATTTCTCCAAAGAGGTGAGCGTTAATTTATCCTTATCTTCTACAACTAATGCTACTCTAGCCTCCCCCAATGCCTCGATAGAAGAGGTACTTGAGAATAGGAGAGATGAAAGAAATTACCTCAATGAAGAGAGTTTGTCTTTTCTTCGTGAATATTTGGGAGTTGAGGAAGACTCCCCCTCCCCTCTCCAAGCAACACCAGCCCCAGAACAAAAGGCTGGGGATGCGTGCCTTATCTCCGCAAAAACTCTCCTAGTGATCCTTGAACGCTTCTCTAAATTTGAAGCTCAACTCCAGTCAATTAACTCAGACATACGGAGATTAATGACAATCTGCGAAACTTCTGCTTCCAACTTGAAAGCGCAGACGAGCACCCTTCCCCCTTCTATCGCCGACAAGGAGCCTCCTAGCCAAACTGCTGGAGATTTATGGCTTGAAGACAACAGAGTTTTCTCCCCTGCGAACATACATCTAATATGGTCTCCCAAAGACATTCTCTTAAATATACCACATAGGGATGCTCACTTATGGTCCAGCAAATTTAAAATTCTTACCTCACTATCTCAATTAACAAGGCAGAAAATTGGTCCATCTCTCTTGTCTGATTGTTTCTACCTGCCTTCTGCTAAGGGCTGTAAAAGACTCCATCTTACATTTGCTTCCTTGACTTTATCTAGATCAATTTTAAATGTGAGATCTAAACTGAACTCATATGGCATACAGGTACAGAGGGTTTTCAAGCAAATGGGGCCCCAGATCAGATTTCGTCTGAAACAGACCTCTGATCGTATCACAGCTTGCTCTACGACCCTCTGCTCAAATGGACAAAATCGAGACTCCCTGGATCTCCCTTTGTCAACTTTTCCTCATCAAATAATCTCCAAGCCTGCTGACGCTCAGATGCTCTCCCTGAATAATGAGAACATTGAGAAAGTGAACTCAACTATCCCCTTGTCATATGAACATCAACTTTTGCCAGAGGTCCTCCCTCCGCCACCACATACGGAGGAGCTCCCCCTGTCACTAAGAACATCAATTCCTAATGCCTCATTTAATTTGACAGACAAGAGTCCAGATCAAGATCAGATATATTCCTTAAGTTTTACCAATCCAGCAAGATTATTGTCCTTATCCACTGACAACGGACCCCTGCTAACTAACAGCACTAATCCTTGCTCATCTCCTCACTTACAAGATCCTCAGCTGATACTTGAGACATCGACTATAGAGAACGAACCTCTGTTGATTAAAAGGGAACACAAGCAGATATTTCCATCCATAGAAGCTTTCTACAAAGGGACCCATATAGTTCCAACACCTAGTTGCCCAGAGGAAGCCACAGGTGCTGCTCAATCTCCTTGACTAGTCCGTAATAGTCTCAACCATACCTCATCTACCTTGACAGTCAATTTCTCTAATCCGCATGGAGCCTTGAGAATGATATCCTGGAATTTGGCAGGTTGGCCCTCCAAACAGTACAATCTTGAATTTCTTGAATTTTTAAGTAAAGCAGACATTATCTGCTTACAGGAAACTTGGACTACAGATACGATACATTTAGAGGACTTTCAAACTTTCAACCTCCCATCCTTTAGAAAGAACAAGTTTGGCCGACTGCAGTCAGGATTGGCAACACTGATTAGGTCTACTGTGAAAGCTGAACTAGTTGAGGCTTGCCAGGACCTGAGCAGTTATTTGGTGGTACGTTTATCTATAAATAACATGTCTATTTTTCTCCTCAACGCATACCTGCCGCCAAACGCTCTTAAAGCTCAACAAGCACTTATGTGGAATCATCTGACGAAATGTATAGACAAAATTCAGAAACAATTTCCCCAAGCTCATCTTCTAATGGCCGCGGACCTCAATGCCCGGGTAGGCCAAGGGCCAGAAGTGTTCCAAAAAATTCTAAAAGGAGGAAATATGTCCACCCTTCCTCAACATTGCAATGCCACCAGATTCTCCAAGGACAAATGCTTTAACGAGGCCGGTGTCCTCTTAGCCACCCTTAGCATCCAAGCCAATCTTACTTGGCTCAATGGTCTTTCAGAATTCACGAAAGCATCTGAATTCACGTACGTATCTGCTACAGGATGTAGTGTTATCGATTACATAATAACTTCACTAGATCTGTTGCCATTGGTGTCAAATTTTGAGATAGGGGACTATAAACTAAGTGATCATCTTCCCCTTTTACTGGCACTGGATATACTGGTTCCACACCAAATACAACCTCCCGCACATCTAATTGGCCTGGACCGATTTATCAAATTTCCTTGGCACAGTTCTACCCTCAGAGAGATCCAACAGCTTCTGGGAGTTCCTCGCTTCAATGAGCTATGGTCTTCTATCCTCGTGGATGACCATCCTCAAACAACAGTAGACAGATACGAAAAATTCATTGGTGACATCATCTCCAATGTTTCACCTTCCCCGTCTGAGACCGTGGACTGCCCAGGGACTGGGACCCCCTCCTGGTTTGACAGAGACTGTAAAAATCTAAAGACGCAAACCAGAGCCCTCTTTAAAACTTTTAGAACATCAGATTCACAAGCTGCTCTGAGAGACTTCTTATTAGCTAACCACCAATTCAAAGAACTGATCCAGCAGAAGAGAAACTTACACCTGAAAGAACAATGGAAAAAACTCATACTGGCTTCATCCCAAGCAAATCCCAGAAATTTTTGGAACATCATAGCTGGGACATTCAGGCATAACACTGCAGACCCCAAGCTGGTACCTACACATTGCTGGAAGCAACATTTCAGCCAATTATTCAATGACACATCGGTGCCCTCTGATACGCTCACAACTATTTCGACTAACCCACCTTTGGACTGGCCTCCGATAACTGAGTCGGAAATTTGTGACTTAATTGCAACATTAAAACCGGGCAAGGCCCCAGGATTTGACAACATTATCCCAGAATGGCTGAAGGCGGATCCTGCCTTTTGGTCTCCTATTCTCGCCAAGCTCTTCACTTCAGCTAACTGCCACGGGGTATTACCAGGGGCCTGGAGGAAGTCAATAATAGTTCCGATATATAAAAAAGGCGACAAGAGTGCTCCAGAGAATTACAGACCAATCAGCTTGCTTTCAGTGGTCGGAAAGCTTTATTCTAAGACTTTGCTAGCTCGCTTAAACGACTGGATCGAGCAGAAGAACATCTTGGGCCCCGAACAAATTGGTTTCAGACCTGGAAGTTCTACCTTAGACCATTGTATTATTTTAGCTCACCTAATCTACAAGTATACTATTCACATCAAGTCTAAATTGTATGTTGCTTTCCTAGACCTCAAAGGAGCATTTGATAGCATAGATAGGAATTTACTTTGATCCAAATTGGAAAGAATGGGAATGGACTGCAGCCTGCTGTATCTAATTAAGAACTTATACTCAAAAACATCTTGCCAGGTTAGGTGTTCCTGGAAGGGCCATTTATCTGAAGAGATTCCCACCAACAAAGGGGTCAAGCAAGGCTGCATATTGGCCCCCTCGCTGTTTAATCTCTTCTTGAATGACCTGGCTCCAGCCTTGGCGGAGGTGGAGGGCCACCCTCCCAAGCTTGGGGACCTTAAGATATCCATCTTACTGTATGCTGACGATGCGGTTATTATTTCCAGAACGCGCTTGGGGCTCAAAAGATTGATGCACCAATGTCTAGATTATCTAACAAGGAACAAACTGCAGCTAAATTTCCAAAAATCAAAAATTATGATCTTCGCAAGATCTTGGAAACCGCATAAATGGATTTTCAATGGCCACCTTATCGAGCAAGTGAAATCCTTCAAATATTTGGGGATCCTGTTTTCCTACAACCTCTCTTGGACAAGTCATTGGAACATGATGAAGGCGGCGGCTTCGATCTCAATGCGGGCTATCCTGAAATTCTTTTATAAGAACGGAGGCTCGTATGTCCCGGCTGCCCTCAAGGTGTTCAATGCTAAGGTTCTTCCCCAAATTCTATTTGGAGTACCGTTGTGGATAAAATCATCTAACCACCAGCTCGAACAAATCCAAGCAGTGTTCCTGCGTAAAATTCTAGCTGTTCCAAACTGCGTGCCATATTCAGCCCTATGCCTGGAGACGGGCCAGTCTATGATTGAAACACTAGCTTGGCTACGCACTTCAAAGTTCTGGCTGAAACTCTACTTCAATAACATAACCAGCAGTTTATTGTTTCACTTCAAGAAAGACTCTCTCTCGTCAGCTGGCTCCTGGGAGTCTAAAATCAAGCAACTAGGCATTGATGTGGACCAACTAGGGGCGGTAACGCAAGCAGAAGCCTTCCGACAGATCAAACAAAGGTTGTTGGACATTCAGACTCAGACTCTCTTAAGCACAACCAATAGATCTGGTCACTCTCTGGCATGGAAAATCCCTTTTGAAAAAGGTAAAACTTTGAACTACCTCCAGTCCTTAACCAACCCTAATGAAAGAAGGGCCCTTACGTTGGCCCGTCTGGATGCCATGCCCTCTGCAGTTCTATGGGGAAGGTATAGAGGCATCCCCCAAGAAGATAGAACATGCTCTTGTTCTTTGAGCACAGTTGAATCCTTGCCGCACATGATCCTACATTGCCCTTATCATGAGACTAAGAGATCCAGTTTACTAGGCCCTATTTTGTCCAAGAAGATGTTTCTTCCAGACAATGACAAACTAAACTTTCTTTTCTCACTATCGGATCCATACCACCTCAGACTGTTTGCTTCCTTTCTGCATAGCATAGTTGAATTTAACAATAGACGAAAGCCCACTGAACTGCCATTGCCAGAGTGAATCTATCTGGTCTAGAGACAGCAAGTGTTTTACATTGTTTTAATTATATTTTTAAGTTCTGACAATAACATTGCTGTATGTTTTAACTTTTGAGATGCCATTAAAGGTAAAGGTAATAATCAGGTAATAATAACAAAGACTATGAGAACAACTGGAAGTTTAACAGAGACATATGTAAAGCCCTGCACATAGAGACATCAAACAGAAGTACAGGAATGTAATGAGGCAACAGTGGCTTGACAGCAGAATTTGTGAAAATGATCTAGGAGGTGTCTTAATGAACCACAAGCTGAAGATGAGCCAGCAGTGTAATACAGCCACACACACAAACCTAATCTAATATAATACTGGGGCTTACTCAATGGAGCTTACTTCTGGAAAACGTGCATAGGATTGCAGCCATAGTCCAGCTCATGAGAATTAATAATTATTCTGCAATAGTTAGACCTCACTTGAAATACTGCACCCAGGTCTGGACACCACATTGTAAGGAGGACATTGACAAGGTGGACGAGATTTAAAAGCAGGACAAGGATGGCAAGGGGTCTGAAGACAAAATCATGTGAAGAACGATTAAAAAGCTTGATATATTTCACCTGGAGAAGCAAGAAAACCAAGAAGTACAATAGCCATTTTCAAGTATATGAAGGGCTGGTGCATGAAAGAAGAGGGAGGACTCACCCTTTGTGGCTCCTGGGGGCAGGATTAGAATCACTGGGGGGAAAGCAAAAGGAATATATCTAAGCAAAAAATTAGCAAGTATTTCCTAACTGTCTGAGCTGTCTGGTACTGCAACAGTCCTCCTACTGCAGTATTGGACTCTCCTTCACTGGAGGTTTTCAAGCCCAGGCTGGACAGGTAGCTCCTGTCAAGGATGCTGTAGCAGCTGCCTGCATAGAGCATAGAGCAAGGGTCCAGTCCCTTTAGGGTCCACTCTAAACGACCTCAAAGGTCCCTTACAATTCTAACATAGCAATACATCATGTTATGGATCCCCTACCACTACCCCTTCGTATAGAAATGAAATCTGAAATACTTCCCCTAGTGCATTATTATTATTATTATTATTATTATTATTATTATTATTTATTGGCCAGGTATGTAGACCATACCCGGAATTTAATATGGCTACCGGCCACACTTAAAAAAAAAAAAAAAGACTACATAACAGAAAAATAAACAAAACAATTAAAAACATATTCAACAAAAACCAATAGCCTCAACTCCTAATCACGTCAAATGATTACAATTCAACAGTTTGATGGCACAAGGTAAAAAGCTGTTTTTGTGCCTTGATGTTTTAGTATACAGCGTCTTGTATCGCCGACCAGAAGGGAGGAGATTAAACAAGTTATGACCAGGATGCCGTAAATCTGCCGCGATCCTTTCTGCTCTCTTTTTAGCCCGTGCCGTATACAACTCCTCTATTGAAGGCAAATCAGCTCTGATTATTTTTTCAGCGGATCTGACAGTCCTCTGAAGCCTATTTCTGTCCAGTTTGGTAGCCGAATCGAACCAAACAGTTATGGAGGAGCAGAGGACAGATTCGATAATGCCTCTGTAGAATTGGACAAGCAGCTCTCGAGGAAGATTGAATTTCCGAAGTTGTCGTAGGAAATATAGACGCTGATGAGCCTTTTTAATAATGCCATCAATGTTAATTGACCATCTCAAGTCCCGAGAGAGTACAGAGCCCAAGAACCTAAACGACTCTACCACAGAGACCGTGCTGCCTAAGATTGAAAGTGGGAGTAAACAAGGGGGATGTTTTCGAAAATCCACTACCATCTCCACAGTTTTCTGCGAGTTGAGCACTAAGCTGTTGCTATTGCACCACGCAACAAGGTGCTCAACTTCCCATCTGTATGCCGATTCGTCACCATTCTTGATAAGACCGATGACAGACAGACAATACCCATGCCATATTCAGAGTGCTCCAATTACTACAGGGTGCCAAAAATAAGCACTTCACACACTTGAAGAAGCTACACCACCACTAGAATAGCCCCAGCTACACAAAATCTCCAGTCCAACCCCAGTGCAACTCCAGTAGGTCAGCAGAGGTTTGAAACAGTATGACTGAACAAACCTTACACCAACAAAGAACTTCAGAAAGTTCTTTGCTTATTTGCAAAAAGCCTGACAAGGATAAACATTTTCATCCAAAAAAATCTTGAGAGGTAACTTCCAGAGGGATAGCACTGTTACAGCACAATCCTATACATGTCTACTCAGAAGTCCCACCAACTTCAATGAGTCATGCTCCCAATAAGTGCACATACAGTCTGTAGCAGCAAAAACAAAAATTCTGGTGACACCCTGAAGACTGACACTTTTTGTCATGGCAGACGTGTTTATGGACTACAGAGCATTTTTAAAAAAAAATATTTTCTTTCTAGACTGGGAATGTGTCAAGAACGCATTTTATTTGTGTACTGGGCTCCTGCCGTCTTCAGGGCTCGCTCGAGATGTAATGGAAAAGGCCACTTCACGCAATGGAAGTTCAATCCAGTAGCACAAATAGGACATCCATCATTAAAGGACTAGAGCGGTCTGTCAGAATTAAAGTAAATAAGGAGTAAAAAGCTTCGCTGATCCACGACCCTGCCCTTCCCTCCGCTGTGACTGACAGGCAGTCCCGGAGCTTTGGGGGTTTTCCCCACGACGATAAAGACGACGGATGGACCTTTTTATTTTATTTTCGCCTCAGCCCGACCTCCTCCTACCCCGCCACAAAAGCGGCTTTACTCTCAGCATCCCCTCCGCTTTCCCCTCTATGCCCGGGGGGGGGAGGGGTGCAGCGACGAAGGAAAAAGGCGAATTCTTCCTTAACCGTCCCCCCAACTCCTAGAGGCTGCGCTCGTGCTCCCACTTGCGACCTTCATCAGGCGCCACAGCCCGCGCCTCGCGCAGGGATACCCCGAGCCATGTCACGCGCGCGCGCCCAGCCACCTCACCTGCTGCAGACGACGCGCGCACGCACCCCGGCGACAGTCGGCACAGAACTTTAGTCATTAAAAGCCCCCGCCTGCCCCACACGACAACAGCGGCCACCACAGGGCACCGCCCCCCGTACGTCACTGGTGCTTACCCTGAAGCCACCGCGCACTTCCACTCCCTCAGCCAATCAGCGGTGGGAGGGATGTATTAGCATATCGCCACGACGACGGCCCCAGCCCGCCCCCAGGGAAGGAGGTGTCTTTCGTCGGTGGACGAGGTCGGCTATGTGCGCCCCCTAGTGGCTATTCTCTGGCTGGATAATAGCGTGCGGGTGTTACATAGGGGTGGTCCACGGATGGAGCGAGAGTGCGGGGTGAAGAAAAGTGAGATCATTGCCGGCGCGGCGCCTAAGCAGTCTCAAACATTTCAGTGGCCGGTGAAAACAGATACAGATGTTATGTCACTTACTGCACGCCATCTGCGTTCCAAAAGAGGACAGGAACCAGACAATTTGCATCAAAAGTTCAAATTATGCTTGCCATGTAAAAGTCATCGCTGAAATACTGTAAAGCCCCATCTAGAATTTCAAAGAGAGAAACTACGTTAGGGTTGAGAGAGGTACTAGGAACTAAAAAAAATCGATACACACTTGCGTATTAAGTGTCACCAAATCAATATTTCACCATTTCTCTCTCTCTCTCTCTCTCTCTCTCTCTCTGTGTGTGTGTGTGTGTGTGTGTGTGTGTCCACAAGCAATCCGATCCCCATCATAGATTGAGGCTGCGATCCTGTCCACACTTACCTGGGAGTAAGCCTCATTGGCGATAATGAGAATTACTTCTGAGTAGACATACATGTTTGGGCTCTGAATGGGTTTAATCTTCTGTAAAATTGCTTTCTTATGAGGTCCAGCATTCTGCACATATTCAGGGATGCTTTATCCACAGCATTGTAGAGGCTTTCCTAGGCCTAGCTCAGATTTAGCCATACATGTTACTTAATTTCACTAAAAGATTAACGTGCTGCATTTCAAATTATGACACAGCTTGGATTTAAACTTTGGAAAGCAATGTAGTTTAAGATGCAAAATGGGACAGCTTGTTTAACAAAAAAAAAAATACAAAAACAGATTATGAGTATTGGTGGTTGACAAATCTGTCAAGATCAAGATTTCTTGAACATAATTTCCATATACTTTGAACCATATGGGTATCAGGGCACAAGTGGTGGACCTGCTGCTGGAGTTCAAATTGTTACATGTAAGCAATGGTTTTAGTAAAGAAGGCAGAATACATTTTCTGATATGCATAAATATTTGGACAATTGCCCAAGTATGAGGTGTTCACTTTGGTGCTTAGCTACAAGGTAAGATGTCATTGAGAACACATTGAATTTGCACTGTTTGATCGCCATCAGGGCAAAAAACATACTGTATATTGATCAAATTCTCAGTTTCTAGAATCCCTATCTGGGACATTAGCAAGAGCAATAATATTTATTATTAGATTTTATAATATTATTAGATAAAATAATATGAGATGAGTAAAACTGCAGAAGAAATGCAGCAGCTGAGACACAATAAAAGACACACTTTTGGCCTGCAACATCTCAAGGACTTTTGCAGTTGCTAAGTTTACATTTCATATTTTGGCCTTAGAAGTTAGGCTGGGTTACTTGAGCAACTAATCATTAACTGCGTACTTACTCACTGTGGTTTGTAATGGCATTTTTGATCATTCACTGGACCTACTGAACTGAATGTAGTGCCATCATGCATACTTTAGGCCTTAGTAAGGCATCAATGGGCTGAAACTCAGAGCGCAATCCTAATCTGGAGTTAGGCTGGCACAAACTAAGCCAGCAAAGTTTGGCCAGCACAAGGGCCACCATAAAGCGTTTTTGGACTACTCTCAGAGTCAGGGAGGATGGCTCATGTCTGTGTGCTGCCTCTCTGACTCTGAGAGTGGTCCAAACATACTTGATGGTGTCCCTTCTGCTGGCCAAACTTTGCTGGTTTAGCTTATGCCAGCCTAACTCAGTTTAGGATTGCACCCACAGTGTAACTACAATATATGTTTTCACATATAGCCATTTATGTTAAGTTGCTTAAGAAGGAAACCTTAATAATCTCACATCCCAATTCTATCCTGTGTTGGAATAGGAAGGCCAATTGGCCTGCACTGTATCCTGCACAGAGTAGGAGGTGGATACCGCACAACTTGAAGTAAGGAGATGTATTTCCCCTTACCACGTGCCATGCGGTAGTCACCCCTATGGGTGAAATCACTGGCACAGTTCCAAGCAGCCCAGCAACACCAGGATGGATGGAAAAGGAGGGTCAGGACATTTATCCCCTTGCCATGTACTAAGCTGCTGCTGCCCCCTCCAAACTTGGTTAGGATGCAGCACAGGCCAGCCAAGCTGCCTGCTCCTGCCCAAGTTAGGATTGTGCTCTAAAGCTGATAGAATTTGCAGAGATACATAGTGGAGAGGGAGACCTGGAGTTGATGAAAATTGAAGCATCCTTGGACTGCATTTGCTCTTTAATAACCTGAAGTAGGATTGGCCATTGTGCTGACAGTTTTTAGGAAACTACTTGCTTCCAGTAGGCTCTTTGATAAACCTGTTGAGGCAGAAAGGAACTAATAAAAACAAACCTTGTAATCTTTTAGGGCAAAGGACTGCCTATGTGGGCTTGTACATTCTGGAAACCAACCCATAAGATTCTTCCGCTATCACTGTAGGACATGATGTGCCTTTCTTGGTGAACCAAGATGCAGTGTCATAGCTAGCTGGAAGTGTGGTTGGTACACTGAGTTCCATGATGGAGCATCATGTGCGGGAGTGCACAAGAGACACAAAAGGATGGCAGCCACTTCCTCTCTTAATGTTTTGATCCCAATCAGGGATAACTTTGAAATACTAAGATGCAGCAGCACAAGGAAGTGGAAGCCATGGAGGAATCCAGCCATGAGGAACCCATAGATTCCTTGCCCCGGGGGAGGCTCCCCACTGCTCCAAAGCTGCGCTGGATTAGCGCAGGCCCACCAGTTTGTCACCAGTTTGTGACGAGCTACAACCTTTCCCCCATGAAGGTATTATCCTGTTCTGTAAATCTTTTACTGTAACAATGAAAAAAAAACATTCTGTTTTGCTTTGAAATTGTATGCAACCAGTTGCCCTGACTATTGATACCCCCAAAAGGCTGCAAATAACAGTATTTCCATCGCCAACCTATTATGCATGAACTTGATATCATGCTGCTGTCTATCCTACAGAGGCTAAATGTGGTTGAAGCACACTTTTACTGATCACCTGGGGTAAGCAGTTATATAACAAGCAGCAGGGCCAGCTCTAGCAGTGGTGGGGCCCAATGTGGGGCATTCCTGCGGGGCCCCCAATCCCTCCCTGCAAAGGCCCCCATTCACCAAGAAGAGCACTGTTGGTATCACACGCAAAACATGGCAGGTGGAAATAGTTGGTGGTGATAAGATAAATCTGTTCTGCTTGCCCCAATGACTTACAGCCCATAGAGATCCCAGCTGCTGCACCAGGCAATATGCTCACCCTCCTGGTGTAGAGCCCCCTGAAGTACGGGGCCCAATGTGATGACATTGGTCACATTGGCTTAAGGCCAGCCCTGACAAGCAGGTGTGTGGTGTTTCCGCAGAAGAGGCACTCAGCAAAAAGCCAGAGCCAGTGCTGATGTAAGGAGTTTCTTTGATGACAGCTTAGCAAAACGAGCAACAAAGAAAAAGAGAACAGCTGCACATGATGTAGGTTTAACTGAAAATAACTCTTTTAAAAAGGACAATTCACCACCCACCAACCTCCTAAAAAGTATACAAAGTAAAAAGCAAGTTCTGCTCATTTTCATTTCTTGAAAGCATGCCTGGAAAACAATGCAACTGAACTGGTTTGTTCCCACGTTTGCCTCTTTTCATGAAAACTTTTATAGAGCAACTTGAGAATATGTGTGTATCACATCAAGAAGTGTTAAGAAAGCCTCCAAGGCAACAAAGGCCATAGTGTAGACTACAAGTCAGCAAGTTGAAGGCCCAGGGCCAAATCCAAGCCCTTAAAGCATGTAACTTACCTTTGTTGCCATCCCAAGGGCAAAAGACAAGGTATGGAGGCAGTGGCATATAGGGCAGTAGAACTTTCCCAGGACACTGTGAGGAATGGAAACTAGAGCACTAGCCCTCTGCCATTGTCAAAGTGGTCCTTGAAAATCTAGCTGCCAAATTGAGCTTTATACATGAATATTTTAAAAAATTAAGGCTTAGGGCTAACAACATTTAGGGCGCAATCCTAACCAGGCTGGCACAGTTAGGCCAGCAACGTTTGGCCAGCACAAGGGACACCGTCAAGTATGTTTGGACCACGCTGGGAGTCAGAGAGGCCAGCACACAGACTTGCACCATCCTCACTGACTCCAAGAGTGGTCCAAGTGCGCTTTACGGTGGCCCTGGTGCCGGCCAAACTTTGCTGGCCGAACTGTGCCGGCCTTACTCCAGGTTAGGATTGTGTTCTTAATTGCTAAAAAGCAAAGAAATTTAAAACCAGAACCAATTTCTGTCCACCCAAGCCAGGATGCTAACCTGAGCTCTATACTGTACTGCAATGAGGTAGTATTCAGGATGGGACTTTCAGTGGTGGCATCAGGGTTAGTCAGGTTGGACACTGGGCAAGGGTTGATGTCCATCAGAAGGCCCACCTGGCCAGACTGATCCCTGAACCTTTATTACCAGTAGACAATAGTCATGTCCAATGTGCAATCAGGAGTTATCAAGGAATGCCATGGAAGGTGGGAGGAAAGAGTAAATTTCTGTCCCAGAGTCTCTAGCAACTTGGTACTGACACTGGCCACAATTATTTCCTTTTCATCTACCAAGACATTTTATTTCAGTTGCCTTTATTTGTATCGCTTCTTAGACAACCCCTGGTTCTGTATTCCTTTCACAGAGACAATGTTCCCAACACCTTTCCTAGAAATTATGGATTGGCTCCTCTAACACCCTTCTTGTAAGCGATGCATGTACTGTATTGGTTTGGTAATGGAAAACAACTGCAATCTTAAGGAGTTGGCAATCTTTCACCATTTTCTGTTACCAACCCAAATGGAGAGGGAATCCAAGTCTCTAGCAGTTGTTTTGCTTTCTTACCTCCCTCCCCCTTTCCCCCACATGCTCAGAGGAGTGGCTAGTGTTGCTTATCTATTCTTGCATAGTTTAGATAATGGCAAGGCTAGTCCTAGATGGGAAAACTGCCTGTGTAAAGTAGCTGCTTCAATGAATAACAGTGGGTAAAGGAGGTTTTTGTAGGAGAACCATGCTCTTGCGTCTTCTAGAATCTGCTTTGCATATAGGTATCTTGAAGGGATGTTATTTGTATGTATTCTTTTGCCCATGCGTCACCCAGTCTGAGATTAGCTGGTCGCTCATCATGCGGGCCGGGTAGGAATTTTTTTCTGTCATCCAAATTGGCCAAGTATGGATGGCAGTTTTGTTGCCTACCCCAGACTGGCGAGGGAGGGATGGGTGTTCAGTAGGTTACATGATTTACATCGTGCTTAATAGTTAAACCCCAACCTCAGTCTGGTGTCTTCCTTGGGGGTGGTGCAAGGGTAATAATAATCTACTTTAAAATGCCAGATGCAGAGGACACGGCAGGACACAAGTATTTGGTTGTCTTGCGTGCTCCCTGAGGCATCTTGTGGGCCACTGTGAGATACAGGAAGCTGGACTAGATGGGCCTTTGGCCTGATCCAGCAAGGCTTTTTCTTATGTTCTTACCCGTATAGGTAACCATTCTTTTATCACATGCACACATTTATATTTACATCTTCTTCTGTATATCAACAAATCTTATTTTTTTTCTAACATACATTATATACTGGCTCACTTTGGCTGGCCTTTAAACCTGAGTGACCCAGAATTTGGCTGAACCAGCCTCTGGTATTAAGACAAAATGCAGCTGGTTCCTAAGGAAATGGATGTTTGGAAACAAAGGGTATGTTTGGAAACAAAGTATTTCATATTTTCTTCTAACAAAAAAGAATCAGTGTTAACTTAAAGAGATACTGTAAACTACAAAGCAGTGTAGTCAAACCAGCCATCAAATTCTTCGCCCTCTACAACTCTTTTAGGCTGTTAATTGATCTTAAATAAGTTACCGTAATATAATATTTTCAGAACTGAAAACACAAACTCTGCCTGGTCACAACCACATCATCCACTGCAACTGATAAACAACCGAAGATTAATGAAAGGACTCAAGCAGAAAGTAAACAATATCAGCCTGACAGAATAAGACCCAGCTGGAGTTTTTTTTTTTATAACATTTGTCAAACCAAAATAGTGCACAATATATATTTTACTTTAAAAAATGTTTTTAGAGAATGTCAGATTTCTTGGCACATTACAGCAACAGTTACCAGCAACAACAGCTGTTAGGAAATCCTTATGCCAGGAATGGCAGAGCATGATATAGTGTGACCAGAATTTGTCTTCATCTGCTGAGGCCAAAGAGAAAGCACCACAAGCAGTAATCCCAAAGAACCAAACTTCTGTATTTTGGATAAGGAAACTTCCACGTTGTCCGTTTTCTACACATCAGGTGCGAACTCTAATACTCTAAGCAAGTTGCCAGCATAGCTCCTGGTTGAATAAAGTAGAATCATTACTTTCCTATACAATCTTTACAATCTGCTCCGGATTCATATGTGTGTACTGTAATTATCATTTTAAGCTGTCATAATGTTTACTTCCTGGCCCCTAAGTTTCAAAAAGTGAGTTTCTCTTCAGTCAGAGAGTTGCTGTGCTCGGATTATCCTGATCAGGACTTTGCAGCTGCTTTTCAGTGTCTCCATTTATGTTTGCTTTGCTTTCATTCTTCACAACATTAGATTTCTTCCTTTCCAGACTCTGTTTCAGTTTGAGAGAGGAATCTCTCCTGGACAAGAGTGCAGGATTGAAGCCAGTGAATCCTCCACTCACCACAGTTCGCTTCTCTAGAAATAGATAAAAGACATACAGCAGCTCAGTTTTGGGGTCTGTTGCTTAAAAAAAAAAAACCCTAGTATTTTCCATGCAAACCTCATCACTGCAAGAAAGCTCCACATTTTAGCATGTGTGTAATTTGCACAGATTATATGCAGTCATCGCCGAAGTGGAACCTAGCAGTAATATAATGGTAAACAACACTGTAGGACACAAATGAAGTCAGAATGTTCCCAGGCACTGGAACACAGCAAGAACATTTGTATTTCTATAAGAGGACAAAGGAACTTTCGAACAACAGTCATGCACATAAATCTTTGGGATCTGAGCACCCTTAGGAGACAGATACTTAAGAATCACTGCTATAGCATAAGATTATTCCCTAGAAAGTTTCCAACCAAATACCAGTAACTATCAAGTTTGAAACAAGTCATCTGGCTACAACTGTATCACATATTAGTTGTGTATTTGCTCCACATCCCAATACTTGCAGCAATGATTTACCTCCTGGTGCAATGGGGTGCATCAGTCTATTCATCTGGACATTCCAGTGTTTTACGTTGGTGCTTGCTTGTTCCAGTTTCCTCTGAGCCAGCTGCAGTGGAATGGGAAAAGACAATCAAATAATAAAAAGTTCATGCACTACAAAACAACAACAGGCAATTAAATCACAATCTACAGGTTTGAAATCAGTTGCGAGGAGTTGTAATCGTGCTTTCCAAAGAGAGACTTCAGGCCCAATTCTACCCCATACCGATGCAGCTGTGCCAATGGAGCATGAGCTGCATCCTACAATGCGGGGGCAGCCATGGAGGCCTCCTCAAGGTAAGGATCTGTTTGTTCCCTTACAACGAAGCAGCATTGTGGCTGCATCGGAGCTAGAAAGTGGGATAGGATTGAGCCCGTAGTTATATTGCACAGTATTAAAGCATGACAACATCAAATTGGACAAACTGCTTCTGAGGGCGCAATCCAAACCTGCGCTGGAACAGGCTGGCCGGCTGACATGCGCTGCATCCGAACCATGTTAGGAATGGCTTGACCTGGGCGTCATAATAAGGTGCTTTGTGTTAAAGAGCTGAATGGATTGTGTGACTGAATTTATGATGCTGCAGTAAGGCTGAACTAAAGCAGATGTGGGTCATATCCATCCATCCAAAGTGAATGACCATAGATTTGATCATCCAGACTTCCAGGAGAAGTGATGATAATCGTAACAACTTCTCATGGAATTCTAGTTATAACTCTGTATTAAAATCCATGATGTGCTGCCATACTAATGCATACTTACTAATACTAGAACACCTATAGTTATTGTGTTGATTAATTTAGTTATCACAAAAAGCAGTCACACTTTTTCTATATTAAGTAAAACCATGGCCTTAAAAGTGAGGATCTGTTTTTAAGACAGCTTTGATAGTAACTGTTGTTAATTCAGTAAGTTAAATTCAGTAAATTAAATTCAGTAAATAAAGATAGTAAATTCAGAAGTTCGTAGCTTCTGAATTCCTGGGTCCACTCCGTAAGGTCAAGTTAGCAGAGATGTGATTCAAAGGCTTTTTTGTCATGGTACCTGCTTGTGGAATGCATTTCCTTGAGAGACTAGGTTTAGCTCTAGCCTGCTGGCACTCTGGAAGCACTTAAAGCATTTTCTTATTACAAAAATTCATATAATCCATTTAAAAACAAACAATTCTGTATAGGTATTTCATTTACATGATCAGTCTAGATCTCATTTTCAAATTTTCCCCAGTGCAAATCATATTTTAGTGTTTTAAGCATGGCTTTGTTGCATGCATGTTGAGCAGGTGAGATCAATCAAACAATCAATCGTATTTATATACCGCTTTTCAACACGAAGTTCACAAAGCGGTTTACAGGCAAATAGTAATAACAAAGGTAAATGGCTCCCTGTCCCAAAAGGGCTCACAATCTAAAAAAAAAATGCAAAACACCCACCAGCAACAGCCACTAGAAAAGACACTGTGCTGGGGTGAAGAGGGCAGAGGCATTTCTACAGGGATGGCAAAGCTCTAAGTGTTGTAAGAAGCCTTACCCTGTCACGTAAATCCCTCCTCTCCCTTGCTGCTGTAGCCAGTAAGCAACGCCAAGATGTTGCTGTACCCTGTGAGGATTGGTTAAAACGGTGCAGGAGAGGCGTGATTTCCACCGCAAGGTAAGGCTTCTTGCAAAACTTAGAGCTTTGCCCTCCCTTAGATCTGCCTCTGGAAGAGGGACAATTACTCTCCCCCTGCTAAATAAAAGAGGAATACCACGGGAAAAAGTGCCTCTTGCCCAGTTAGCAGGGATAGAAAGGAAACGGATAAGAAAAAAAATCATATATTTCTGAAAGAACATTGACCCTCAACACAAGGAAATTTCTCCAAAGAGAAAGAGACCTCTACACTCACCATGACATCTTGGTCCACCCTCTCCCTGTTAACTCTCACTTCTTCCAGCTGCTTCTGAGCTTCTTCCAAAAACTTGCTCTTGTTTTCCATCTCCTGCTTGAGGACCAGCTTTTCATGCTGGGCCCTGATGATGTATTCCTCCTGCTCTTCTTTCAGCTTCATCAGCTGCTTCAGCTTTTCCTCCTCTTCGCTCAGCAGCCTAGCAACATTGCAGAAGAGGCAGTTACACGTCACATGCTGAACTATTAGATGCTTCTGGTCCCTCCAGAATTCATACCTAGTCGGTGACACAGTGAAGGGAAACAAGCAGGCCCTACAAGAAGAGTGGACAAACTGTCTCCATGTTGGGAATCTGACCTTGCCTATCTTTATGGAATGAAACAGTAAGGATTCTGACAGCACACTTCTATGTGCATCTGCTCAGAAGCAAGTCCCATTGTGTTCAATGGATCTAACTCTCAGGGAAGTAAGATGGGATTGCAGCCCCGAATTCTCCAAGTAAGAGACACAGTAGCCATCATGTATGTGAGGCCTGGCACAGCTCAGTTATTTCCAACGTAGATGTTGCCAATAAGAGGTGCAGGGAGGGGGAACCAACAACTAAAACATACAGTTGTTATTCCTGGACAAATCTCACTCATAGAAACTATATATGGTGCAGTCATGCCTGCATAGCTATAGTCAGTGGTGGTATCTAAATTATCGAAGAACCAGAACGCTGACCGAAGAACTGGAATGCTGACTGGGACTCACCTTTGATTGGCAGCCCGTCCCTTTGGTTCCACCACCTTCCCGCCCGCTGCGCGGGCTGCCCTCAGTGGACGCCCCCCACCGCCGCTCACTCAGGCACCCAGCACACACCCCACCTGTCCCCCCAGGCGAGCAGGCGCCTCCTCCGAGGCTAAGAGCCCCTCACAGCGCCATGTCTATCATGGAGCCGGCGACGAATGGTGGCAAGTGGGCGGAGCTAGGCCAGATCAGGTTCAGGAACGGCCGTTCTGGCGCGTTCTCCCTGCATGACATCACTGGCTATAGTTGGCAAAGAGATGTTACAAGGAGCAATGTACCAACCTTTAGTGTGGGACAGCTCATAGCTCTTCCAACAGGATAGACGGAAATGGAAGGTGAGAGCCCAATGTCTGAGAGGGAGCTCACATTCACCCCAGTCTAGCAGTAGCTAGACTGCTGCTTCTCAGCAGGAGCTGCAGCTCCAAGACATTACTCGCAGAATGCTACACAAGACCAACCCATCCGTGAGGCCAATTGAAGGGGTTGCCTCAGGCATTAGATTGGTGGGGAGCACTCATCCCTTCCCACCTAAATGCCTCCACTGCTCCTCTGTCTCTGTCCACGTCTTGGATTGGACAGAGAAGGGGGGCAGAGAGGAAGAGGGAAGTGCTGAGCAAGAATCTTGGAGATGAGAGGGGCAGAGGCTAGCAAACCAACAGGTGAGGTGGGGCAGCATTTGGCATGCTATCACAGGCATCAGGAGGTCTTGGGCTGGCCCTGGCGCTACTCTACAGGAAGCCAGAAGGGAGCCAGCATTCATCAGCCATACCTGGCCTGTGCATATCTCACAGCCTCTTCATCTTGACGAGCTTTAACTTCCTGCTGCAGCGCATCTTGGAGTCGTTGCTGCATCTCCTCCAGTTCTGTGATGCGCTTGCGTTGCCTTTCGGCTTCTGCCTCCTTCAGAACCATCTCAGCCTGCATGGAAGCACGTGCCTGCAGGTACGTCAAGAGAATGCGGTTACTAGTGGAGTACGCAGCAAACAGCAGAGGGCAGAATCAGCCACTTAAATTCAGCCTCTTTCCTAGCACTTTGGTTAATGGGTTTCCTAGCACTTGGGTTTCCTAGCACTTTGTTAATGGCACAGACAAAAGCCATGCCAATCTTATTACCATGTTCAGTATACTGTACAACTGACTGGAACAAGCAGGCACAGCCTGTAATCCTAGAACATTGAGGAAAAAACTAATGTGAAAGCTACTGGCCGACAGCCTCCAGTTTCCAACCATAGAGGACTTCTGCATGTTTGCCTCCATAGATAGATAGATAGATAGATAGATAGATAGAGAGAGAGAGAGAGAGAGAGAGAGAGAGAGAGAGAGAGAGAGAGATTACGGTAGGTGCTAAACCTATTACCACACTATTAGGTGTGGTATATGGTATATACCACCTTGGTATATGGCTGCCCATTTGAACTGAGTGGTTTGCACAGAATGCTACATAAAGCAAACAATTTTTTCCCCTAATACTGTTATATAGAAGGACAGAGTAATGGGAAACTCCAACATAAAATGGCTAAGCTAGAACTTACCAGTGAGGTTGATTCTGTTTATCTAGGTCTGAGTTAAGTTTCCTCTCCCACTAAAGCAATGCTAAGAAGAATGTGTCATCATCACCTACTGTGAATGGTCACTGCACTTATCTTTTGTATAAATAAGAGTTACTTGCAACTGTCATAGAATTGACACAGGGCACAATCCTAACCTGGCGTATCCTAACCCGCAATCCTAACCCACAAAGTATGTTTGGACCATACTCGGAGTCAGAAGAGCCAGCACACAGACGTGCATTATTCCCCCGACTGTTAGAGTGGTCCAAACACACTTTACAGTGGCCCTTATGCCAGCCAAACTTCGCTGGTCTAACTGTGAAGGCCTAACTCCAGATTAGAATTGTGCCCTGTATCTGCTAACTAAGATCTGGCTCATAGGCCATTCCCTGGGTCCCTTTGCCACTAGATGTGAGGTAGGTCGTGAAAACCAGAGATGGAGACTCTTCAGTGGCAGAGCCCAAGCTTTAGAATTCCCTCCTGAGAAATGTGCCTCTTATCTGCCTGGTGCCAAGTAGTTCATATTTCTGCTGCTGTATGAAACCCCCTTTATTTCCCCAAACCTCTGAATTTTGCATTTTAAACTCTACTTCTATCAGTCATCCTAGCTGACGTGGTATATAAACTGCGTTTTTGTTTTGCTTTAATGTTTACTGCCTGCCATTCTGGAACTGAACGGTATGGTAGTGAAAAGCAGGGTATTAAATATGTGAAATAGATAAAAAAAAACAACAACTGAGGAAAATGTTTCCCATATCTGATAAAGAGGATTCTAGTTCAAAGCTGAAGCAGCAATAAATCTGTTATGACTTTAAGGTGCCACAGGAATCCTTGCGTTGTTTTTGGCTACTTAACACAGCTAAACCCCCTGGAAAGATGGTGCATACTGAGTCCTTTCACAGTAGAAATGTATTTTCTATTTGCAGTAGAAATGATACGAATGCCTCAGATAACGGGAAATTCATAGTTCATGACAAAGGGAATTGTCTGAATCTGCAGCAGTGGGTGGCTGGCCAGCCCGGCTTGGGGTGACCTCCTTTCAGCAAGGCCACTGGTGAAACAAGACACATCCTGCTCTTAGGAGATCCAGGAAATCCTGCAAGAATTACTGTACAGTAGTACTCAAAAACTGAGCCCGGTTTACTCATGAGTAGAAGTATTTTTTGTTCCTGCCCCTCCCTAGTTGCCCTGGCAAGAAGAAAGGCAAAAAGAGATGGGACGAGGGAGGACTAAAAAGCAGGTCATTAGTATGAGCCGAGAGCTCCATGGTGTGTTTGCCTCAGTGAAGCTGTCTTGGGATGACCCAACCCCCCCCCCTCTGAGGCATTCCTGGGAGGGGGTAGACTCCAAGAGTTGTGACCACAGGGGGCAGAACTTGTCCTTCTGCCCCCAGCAGTTGGGGGGGGAACTCCCCTGCCCCCCCATGAACAGCAACTGAGGGAGCTGAGGCCGGGATCTCTGTGGCACAAAAAGGACGCTACAATTCCCTTTAAGGTCTATATGTTTGTCAGATGTATTATTATTACTATTATTGGTAATAATAATATTTATATACTGCTTTTGAACAAGCACGTCACAAAGTCATTAATGTAGCAAGAAATGATGAAGAGTGCAATCCTAACCAACTTTCCAGCTCTGACACAGCCATGCCAACGGGGCATGGGCTGCATCCTGCAATTGGGGGGCAGCCGCGGAGACCTCCTTAAGCTAAGGGAATGTTTGTTCCTTTACCTCAGAGCTGCATTGCCCTTACCCTGGTGCTGGAAAGTTGGTTGGGATTGTGCACTAAATAATCAATTCATGAATGTAAACAGCTCAACATTTTGTCCTGCCATTAGCATGCCACAATATACTGGAAAAATTATCACTGAAAAACTGTCTAGTGCAAGCTTCACATACTTAGCCCTACGCATATTTAAGTAAGGATGTCTGTACATGCTGACCTTCATCACCACATCCTGTAATGGAAATCTGATCACATGACCTCAGTTGCCCACAACTTCCCTTCTCCCTGTTATTTCCACCTGACCCATTTAGTTATTTTCAAAAAGTTTTGGAATACCACAAGAAAGTCATGATTGAAATGTTCACCAACCTTAACTACACCCCATCTAGAGGGTCCTGTACTGCATTTTGGAAAACCTTTCCTTAGAGTGTAGCAGTCTCCAAAGAAGCTTTAAACAATTAACAGATCCCTGGATGGAAGGTTTAAAGAGTATATTGGCCAAACTCAAGGCCTCAGAGTGGAAGTGATGCTAACCATGGGAATTCTGGACCAGAGGGCCACACTTTCCCCTCTGTATGCTCAATAGACGTTCATTTTCTGCATTTTGAAAAAAATGCATTTTAGCACAGCCAGAAGGTCTGTGCTGGATGCAGTAGCATGGCTAGAGTGGGGCAAAACAGTAAGTACTGCAGGCACTGCAATGCGCTGTGTAAATTGCTGTAGAAGCCCATTTGCCTTAGAAGCCATTCTGGGTAGGAACAGCAAAGTGCAGGGACCATCTATGGTTGCTGTCACTGCCCAGAATGACTCCATCAGTGAGTGGGAGGGGCTGCTTACATGTTGCATTGCAGCACCTGCAGTATTTACTGTGTCCCCCTGCAGTTATGCTACTCTCTGGATGTTCCAGTAAGGCTGTGCGGCATAGGATATAAAGCTAGCTGGCTGAACAAACTCCTGAAATCTCATGAGAACCTCTGAGAACCTCGGTCTCATTTATTGATCTGGTATACTTTGCAAGTTTTTGGGTCCAGAACCATCTCAACTTTCATCTTTCACGTACACACCTGTTCCGCTTCTCGCAGCTGTATCTCCAGCATCTTCTGCATCTCCTCATGCTGCTGCTGGCGCCGCTGCTCCTCCTCCTGTAACAGAAGCTCAGCTTGCTGCTGGGCCTCCTTCAGCAATTCCAGTTCCTGCAGCTTGCGCTCCTTCTCCTCCTGCAGCTGCTTCAGGCGCTGCATCTCTTCCTCCTTGGCGGCCTTCTTTCGCTCGCGCTGCTCTCGCTGTTCCCGCCTCTTCTGCTTTAAATCCTTGTGCAGGGACTTCTTGCCCTCTGCCTGGAGGCGGATGGCCATCTGGATGGCTGCCAAGGGAGGAAGGGCTGGGAAGTCAATAGGTACCATGTATTTCTCTTCCTGAGACAAAAGCCTGGCAAGAGATGCAGCATTTCAGCAGCCCTGTTGCTCAGACACTTGGGACAGACGTTTGCCCTCTTGGCTGCTGTATTGCAAACTAAACCAAAGCTTCCCATGACAGAAGCCAAGTTTCCAAGCAGGACTGCAAGGCTCTCCAATTATTGGAGGTGGGGGAGGAAGGAGAGAAGGATTTCATGATGCTCACAAGCCTCACCTCCAAATCCCCACCTCCCAGCAGCTAAAGGAGTCCTCGCAAGATCAGAGAGGCCAGGCTCCCTGAGCAGATGTGGTATGGAAACTGCAAGAAGGGTCAGACTGGCACAACCCCCTCATTGCATCTTACCCAGTACCCTGCCTCAAACAATCACCACCATCTAGTAACAAGAGGGGAACCCAAAATCCTTGCATGAAACAATGGCAATATGTTCTGCACCTATTAAGGTCTCCAAACCTGAACACGTACTCATAAAACTGGCATTAAACCCGTTGTGCTTTTGTCTCTTTGCAAAAATGGCTGTGGCTTCAGTTACTTTCATTTAGGGCACAATCCAGTGGGCCTTACCATAGGTGGTATGCTTGTACCACCCAGGCAAAT
Source organism: Lerista edwardsae (assembly GCA_029204185.1). NCBI lineage: Eukaryota > Metazoa > Chordata > Lepidosauria > Squamata > Scincidae > Lerista > Lerista edwardsae. The sequence continues at coordinate 2,920,113 of JAJKFI010000052.1, read as the reverse complement.
GTCACACAAAGCACCGTTAAGTGCCTCCAACCCTGGCAGTAAGCCCTTATCGCCGGCACTGTGGTGGTGTCATGGCAACCCCAACCATGCGCACCCCAGAAGGAAACTGGTCACTGGCAAGTGGTGAGTTTGCTGCTCACTGGCAATGCCGCTGTTCTGGGTAGAGCAGGAGGGCATTTCAGGGTGGGAGGGAGGTGTGGAGTGGGGGCAGGACTGGCAACAACTCTCACCGATAGTTCCTGACCTCTGAGTAAGGCCACATGAGTAGACCTGACCTGCGAACACCCCCTTTCCCCACAGAGACTCCCGTAGCTGCCTGGCTGCCATGGGATAGAGTCTCAGACAGTCAGGCAGTATAGGATTGGGCTCTTAGTCTATTCAAGTTACATAGGGAGATAGTCAAAGGCCTCTTCTCTTGCCTTCACCACTTAATAATTAACCACTTCATTTCAGCACATCATTTAACCACTTCTTTTCAGAAGGAAGGAACTTTGTTTTTCAAGAAGCAACAGCAGACAAGCACTACTGTACTTACCTAGCGTCCACTCCTGCCTCTGTTTGGTATCTGAAGCGCTCATTTCATATGTCCGAGAAGCTGTTTTCACACAGAACATACACCGTTTTCCATCTTTGTCAGGCAGAATCTTTAAGTCAGGAAAGAAGAAAAACTAGCATCTGTCTGCAAGGCCACCATCCCACTTCAAACAGTGCAAAGCACAAAATGCAACACCTTCAGCCTATGACAGCAGTGGTCCCGTTTCTCATAGCACCATATATGCTCATGTATGTCGACCTCATGGATAAATCGAGGGCCGGTTTTAAGGAATTGGCTATGACCCACTGATAAGTTCAGGGTTCAACTTAGGAGTATATGCAATTCTTTGAATTTTGTCGGATTTTACCTGATCCGATTGGTCACTTGTCAGGACCTGATCTGATTGGTCACTTGTCAGGATCAATGCCTGATCCTGACAAGTGACTCACCAGTAATTGTTACCCAAGAACTATACAGTCTACGTATTTGTTGAAATAAAAAAAATTATAAGGCGCATTTTCATTTAACACAGAATACTAAAACAAGCCTGTGAGCCAGAAAGTGCCTTTCTTGCTGCTATAACCTAAGAGACATTTAAAGTGGCTATAAACGTCTCCTGGAAATCCTTCAGAGTCTGATAAATGTCTTCTGGAAATCCTTCAGTTTGACTCCAAATAAACGGTGGGCAGAAGATTAGTTGATATAGGAGACTTAAGAGCACAATCCTAACCTGGAGTTAGGCCAGCACAATTAGGCCAGCAAAGTTTGGCCAGCACAAGGGATATCATAAAGTATGTTTGGACCACTCTTGTGGTGCAATCCTAACCAACTTTCTAGCACTGACATAGCTGTGCCAATGGGGCATGTGCTGCATCCTGCAGTGGAGTAGTAGTCATGGAGACCTCCTCAAGGTAAAGTTTCTTCCTTTACCTTGGAGCTGTGTTGAGCTTAACCCAGTGCTGGAAGGTGGTTAGGATTGCGCCCTCAGTCAGAGAGGCCAGCACACAGGCGTGCATCATCCTCCCTGAGTCCAAGAGTGGTCCAAACAAGCCTTATGGTGGCCCTTGTGCTGGCCAAACTTTGCTTGCCTAACTGTGCTGTCTTAACTCCAAGTTAGGATTGTACACTAACTCTCCCTACTCCCTGCTTTGCCTGCTGGAAAGATTTTTCAAAGTGCTCCCAGGAATGGGAAGGAGAATATGAGGTGCTGAGATAGAAGGCTAGCCCTTCCTTCCCTGCTTTGTCTTAAATATAACAAATTCACATACATATAAGAAAGGTGGGATCCACAGAGAATACCACAGCAGCCAGAATTAGGGAGCAGACCAACAAGACCCTTTGGTATCACCCCTCCATGGTGTCACCCAGTGCAGTCCACACACCCCATACTCTCTAGTCATGCCGCTGCAATTACCTCCACACACGAATTTCTGTCCAAAGAAATGCTCCCTTTTTTCTCCTTGCGTTCTTCACTCATATAGTAAGAGAGATCACTGGGCTTTAGTGTGAACCATCGCTCAGACCAGTTCCTCCTCAGATTACCTTTCTTCCACAGATAACCCTGCTCCCAAGCAAATCACGTGAGAGAGAGATGTTATAAACATTGCACCAAAGGTCTTTGCAAGACCATCTACATCACAGATATAACATGGATTGATCTTGGCAAAGGACAATTCACATTACCAAACTAGTAAGGAATGTGTAGGCCAGCTGGATCTGTGTAGAGTTCAACATGCAGTAAAGTAGTTGTGTGAAGCGGCAATGCAAGTCACTGCTTCACCACCTAACACACTTTTGGCAGCTTTGTTGTGGTGCAGTACATAGGGATGGAGTTGCAAGCTCTGTGCATGGTGAAGTAATCACATGACCACTGAGCACTTTCACTATGCACTGAACTCTGTATGAGTCAAGCCATTTTGCCATTCTCAGCATGGCAAAACAGCCTCATCTCAGCCAGTTCTCAGTTCATCTCTCATTGGTTTACTTACCAGAGAAACCTAAGCATATTTGGGTATAAGGGTATTTGAGGGACCGCCTCCTTCCATACAATCCAACCCGTACTCTTAGATCATCTGGGGGGGCCCTTTTGACTGTGCCGCCACCAGGAGAAGTGAGAGGGGCGGCGGTCAGGAAGAGGGCCTTCTCGGTGGTGGCCCCCCAACTCTGGAACACCCTTCCCCTAGAATTGAGAACTGCTCCCTCTTTGTTTACATTTCGGCGGGGGCTGAAGACCTTTTTATTCCAAAAAGCTTTTAACTGCTGACAGGTTGGCCGGCTGGTTATTATGATCCATGGGGTTTGTTTTTGTTTTGTTTTTTTTTAAATTGTTTTTAAATTGTTTTTTAAATTGTGTTTTTATTTTGTTTGCTATTGTTGTTTAATACTGTTTTAACTGTTTTTAATGTTAATTGTTATGCTGTATTTTTAATATATATTTTGTAATGCCGCCTTGGGTGCCTTCGGGCACAAAAGGCGGGGTAAAAATCTATTAATAAATAAATAAAATAAATATGCATGCATGCATATTCTGTGGTTTATAGTCTATACATTCCTATGTGAAAAGTAAGCTAACATACTAACATCATATAATACCACATCCAAGTGACAGCCTCCCATATGGCTTAGTTCTGAAGAAGAAGTGGAGAAAAAGAAAGAGGTACCAACAGGCATGAGGCTTGGTATGCCAATCCTGGCTGTGACACATGCAGATCCTGCTAGACTCTGGTTTGCCATTGACCATTCATGGTCTGCATGAATCAGTATAGTGTCATTGTGGTTTTTGGCTATCAGGAGTGCTGATTTGTTTTCCATTCTTCTTGTGCAGTGGCCTTCACCAAAAATACTATTTCCTCACTAGCTGTTGGCATTTCCTCCATAACTGTAAGCTCAGGGCACTCCCATAAAAGGAGATTCTCAACTATCAGCCAAGTTGACTTGGTACGCTGGACACCTCTGAGCCATAAGAGTGTTGTGCATTTCTCTGCTGGACCAAAAGCAGACCAGGATCTAATTGTCTAATGTGGCACATTCTAAAATAAGGATGCGGTCACCTCTGCTACCCCCAAGGGCAGCACCGAAGGGGCAGCACTGAAACCTGGGAGTTAAGACAGAACACCTGAACATATGGAGGCCCAAGGGGCCCCAAAATAGCACACCAGACACCATGGAAAATGAGGCTTATAATTTTCAGATTATTGGCATCTCATGCCACAATACAGTTGCCCCATTTCAGCAGCAGCAGCAGCAGCAGCAGGAGTGTTCCTGGAGCATGGGCCGGGGCAGGAGATGCCACAAAGGACTAGCATGTTGGTGAACACTGTAGCTACCTCTTAAGATGAAACACCCAGGAAAAAGAGAGAACATGTTCACAAGCCATAACTATGGCTACGTAGTTACCCATCCAGAAGAACAATATGGACACTTAGATTTCAATTCATGCTCTCCAGTTAGCTGCTGTTATCTTCTTTTAAGATATAGTCTATTCTACTGCTCCTTTTTCTTTTAGTGTCACATTAAATCATGTTTTCCATGCATTTAAAATCCTAGTGATGTCCAAAAAGAAACAAACACAGAGCGCAATCCTAACCTGGAGTTAGGCTGGCACAGTTAGGCCAGCAAAGTTTGGCCAGCACAAGGGACACTGTAAAGTACGTTTGGACCACTCTCGAAGCCAGCACACAGACATGCGCCATCCCCCCTGATTCCGAGAGTGGTCCAAACGTCCTTTACGGTGGCCCTGGTGCCGGCCAAACTGTGCTGGTTTAACTATGCAGGCCTAACTCCAGGTTAGGATTGTGCCTACAGTCTCTGACAAACCAATAACTACTATACGTTTTCTGAGAGAAAGAGTCCTCAGCTGTTCCTCCTGTTTCTGGGTGATGCAGCAGTACAGGTTTATTTGCAGTTCATTCACAAGTATTTCCAGATACCCAGGTGAAGTATTTCTTCCTCACCAAGGGACAGCTCTTTACCTGTTTCAGGACATCCCCAATTATCTCTTGGTAAACTTCTTCAACTGCCATGCTGATGGCCTCACGCTCAATTCCCCGCAGGAACCGGCCTGAATTTACCAAATCCAGGAATTGCCAAACTGTTAAGCCACTCTGCTGCTGGGCCTCTTGGGAAAGGTAGTCATCTAATTCCCCACAGTTGAGCTCAATGTTCATGGCTGTACAGATCTTCTTCAGGAGGTACTCCACCTGAAATAAGTGGAGGAAGTCAGCAGGGAAGGAAGAATACACACTGTGTTTCTTACCTCTTGGCATCCATTATAATCCCAGATTTCCCCTTGGGATCCGATCTGTTTCCTTTCTACTCAGAGGTTTGTGACATTTCATCCCAACAGCCTTTCCTATCTCAGGGTGCAATCCTAACCTGGAGTTAGGCCAGCATAGTTAGGCCAGCAAAGTTTGGCTGGCACAAGGGCCACCATAAAGCACATTTGGACCACTCTCGGAGTCAGGGGGGATGGCGCACATCTGTGTGCTGGCCTCTCTGACTCCAAGAGTGGTCCAAACATACTTTACAGTGTCCCTTGTGCCAGCCAAACTTGGCTGGCCTAACTGTGCCAGCCTAACTCCAGGTTAGGATTGTGCTCTCAGGTTGTCCTAACTTCTAGTAAGCCATCATTTCTAGGGAAACTATATTCCCAAACTCCCAACACATGAATTTTCTATTCAGGTTGTAACTGTCTACCACAAATCTAGCCAGAAGTTCTGAAAATTTAGGACACATTTAAGGATGCAATCCTAACCTGGAGTTAGGCCAGCACACGGAAGTTAGGCCAGCACAAGGGACTCGAAAATGCACCATAAAGCATGTTTGCACCACTCTCAGAGTCAGGGAGGCCAGCACATGGACATGCACTGTCCTTCCTGATTCCAAGAGTTATGCAAACATGTTTTACGGTGCATTTTCGAGTCCCTTGTGCCGGCCTAACTCCAGGTTAGGATTGCAGTCAATTACAATATATATTCTTGGAACTAAGTTTTTGATTACACAATCTTGTTTTATTTGAATTGAAGATGTGTTAGCATTGGAACTTTTTCTGATCTGGTTGTTTCTGCTGACTGCAGAAATATTAATCCTAGCAGGGGCCTTTAATTACTTATTTCCTCTTTGCAGCCAGTGCAACTGCTTGTTCATTTTTATAACATTTTTGTTTCTAATATCCATACCCTGATTGCAGTTTGTCATTAAAAGCAAAAGAATAATTGCTCTGGATACAAAGAGAAAGCAGGTAATGAAAAGACCAGTGGCAATCAATGCAAAAAAAAAATACAGGCAAGAAGGGCCGAAGGCAGGGAATCACCAACTGCCTCAGGGAATACTTCCTCAAACTATATGTCTCCACAGCACTTTGCCAGTCAACACTCAATGAGTTCATAATACAATTGCCACCAGCCACCTCCACCTCTCAACAGAGGTGAAAGAACAATGTAGGAAACACTGGTAATAAATGGTTCAGCAATGACAACATCTGGATTCATAACATCTGGACAACATAGTAACTGATGTTAATTTCAGAGAAAAAAATCTAAAGTATGGAAGCAACAATGCAGACCCAACACACTTCCATGAGTTCATTTGATTCTTCACAATCATCACAGATAATTACAAATAAGTATTACATTAACCACCGACAGAAATTCAGATTCTAGAGGAGCTATCAGAAATATTGAATAAAGACTCAACCATTTAAACCCGGCCTAGCGTGCCATGCACTAATACAACTACTGGTAGGCTGATGCTAAAGGAAGTCCCTTGTGGTGTCAGTGCTGAGATTAATAAAGTCAAGGATCTCCAAGCTCTGAAAAGAAAGAGACAGAAAGGATGGGAATCATTTAAGGACAAAAATGTGCCCAGGTTATCTTTTTCAGATAGGAGAGGCATTTATTTATTTTGTCATCAAAGTGCCCATTTTTCAGACGCTGTGGTTCAAACTGAGTCTGGAAGTGGGCCATAATCAAATCAATTAACCAACAGTATTTTTAAACCGCTCGCTTTTCAACAAAAAGTTCCCCAAGTGATTTACAGGCACAAACATGCATGCAGTGTTTGAAGCAAACCATAGTGAAGGAACAAGATAGTGTTGGAAGCAAACCACTGCAGCTGGCCAAACTGGTTGCATGCACATTCTTTCATCTGGACGGTATTGAAAGGTGATTTTCTGTCTTACCAGTGTGGCCTGGTCTTGATCTCTTACCTGCAAGGTTGCAGACTCCAGCCTATTCTCCATATTTATGTGAACACTAAGCCAAGTGCCTGAGTGGATAAACTATAAGCTCATTAAGACAACTCTGAGCCCAATCCTGAACTGGGGCAGTGCTGGCTGACGCCGCACTGCCCCAGCAACAGACATCGTAGAAGTGCCCTAAGGCACTCTGGTACCAGCAGTAACCCCACAGCGTGGTGCTGAGGCCAGTGCCACAGGAGAGCTGGCGATCTGTTTCTCTGCTGGGTGACAGAGCAACTTTTTTGGGAAGGGAGCAGAACTGGGCGGAAAGCATGTGGAACATACAGCAGACCGCAAGGAAGGAACAGCAGACTGCCGCCATATGCTGAACCCCCTCCCTGGCCACAGAGCGCGACACAGGTCTCCTTGGTTCTGTTCTTGCTAAATAGTGGGCACCGTTCTGAATAGACCAACTGGGGCCGCCATAGCTCGACATGGTGTAAGAGAGCTGATGTTCCCTTACCCTGTGGAGAACTGTGACTGCTTCCCTGGCCCCACAAGATACAGCAATGCTGTTCCTCTGGGCACCCAGGAAACATAGGATTAAGGGAGAAAGTAATTTTTTTAGTGCTCCAGGTTTTCAGATAGGCTGCACAGCTGACAGAAGCAAGCATGCGACCAGGATAGATTAAGCAACTCATGGAACTGGCTTTGCACAATGTCCTAAGGAAAAAAGATAGTACATGGGATACATGCCCTGGGACACAGCTATATCATCTTCTGCGCTGCAGGAAGCTATCAGTGGTTTTCAATTAATGACACTAGTACCACTAGTACCATTAGTGGTATCACAGTGCTACAGGTGATACTAGGCCCCAGGGCCAAGGAGACCCCACAGGCATTGCCCCATCTTCTCTGGCAGTGGAGACAGCTGGAGCAGTAATGTACACACAAAGCTGAGTAGCTTCCTGGCCCTTCAAAAGAGGCATGCTTTGGGGAAGGAGAGTGAACAGCAAATTCCCAGCAGTGGGGCAAACTGCCCATGCATGACACCCCTACTGTTTCTGGCAGTATTAGTAAAAATGGTACCTTCAAATGATAGTTCTTGGAAAAGTGGTACTTGCAAAACATGCACACATGCGCACACACACAGACTGAGAGTGCTGAAAAGCCCTAAAATAAACCTTGAGAATGCAAACATTTCTTCATAATCCCCAATTACAGATTACATTGTAGTACTGCAGTGATTAGCAATGTATGGCTGTGAGAGCTGGACCATAAGGAAGGCAGAGCACCGAAGAATAGATGCTTTCGAATTATGGTGTTGGAGAAGACTCTTGAGAGTCCCCTGGACTGCAAGGAGATCCAATCTGTCAATCCTCCAGGAAGTCAAGCCTGATTGCTCCCTGGAAGGACAAATCCTGAAGCTGAAGCTCAAGTACTTTGGCCACTTCATGAGAAGAGAGGACTCTTTAGAGAAGTCCCTCATGCTGGGAAAGATTGAAGGCAAAAGGAGAAGGGGGCGGCAGAGGATGAGATGGTTAGATAGTGTCACCGAAGCAATGAACATGAAATTGGGCGAACTCCGGAAGCTAGTGGAGGACAGGGAGGCCTGGCGTGCTGTGGGTCCATGGGGTCGCGAAGAGTCGGACACGACTTAGGGACTGAACAACAACAACAACAACAACAACTGCAGTGATTCCCAAACTTTGTAAAGGCCTTAGAGCAGTTGTTCCCAAGGGGGTCATGAGTCATTTTTGATGTGGTCTTGGAGAGGTAGATGCCACCATCTTGGAAAGCTTGAAAATTTGGACACCGCATCTTGAAAATGTATCTTTAATCATCTGCTACTACCTTAGGGAAGTCCTGACAAGTTGTCATGCCAATAAAGGGGGTCCCGGTGCTAAAAAGTTTTGGACCACTGCCTTAGATGCTGCTGCCAGATTTATAAATCACCATGGTTACAACTGTGATTGAACAGTAGTGCTCCCACCCCCAAGTAGCAGCTTGTTTAACCCTTGATGTGCATAGCCTAATGTGCCCCTTCAGTTTCACGATTCAATAAAAAAATAGGTCATGACGCACTGGTGGGTCCTAGATCCACAGTTTCGGAACTGCTGTTACTACTGAATGCAGAATGTGAGATGATAATCACCAGGATGATCCTGATTCAGGATAAAAGCCAGGTAAGACCCAGGATGAGATCCCCACTTAGCCATGAAGCTTCCTGAGTAGCTTTGGGCCAGCCATTCTCTCTCAGCCTCATGCACCTCACAGGGTTGTTGTGAGGAGGGGAGGAACTATGTACACTACCCTTGGAGAAACTGTGGTATAAAAATGTGAAAATAAATAAACTCCGTGTGACAGTGGTTCAAGTAAGAAAGACAGCTCGGTTTATTCAAGACTTGAAGAACAGGAAACCGCTTTGTGAAAGGCAGGAAGTGTAGCTGGTGACAGTGTGTGCGTGCAATGCCTTTTTCTGCTGAACTGCAAAGGGGAAAGTGCAAGAATTGTCATTCTTGGTACAGGGGACAGAGACATCATTCCATGAATGACCGTTGTCATTCCGTCTGAAGTCAGCCAATAAGTTGGGTAGAAACCATGGCAACTACAAAAAATCTAGGAGATGGGGGTCTCTTTCTGGCTAAGCTTTTATTGGCTTTGGGGCCAGAGTTAATGGGATTTCATTTCTTGCTCTTTGGATTTACAAACCACCTGATAGAGGCTTTGCTTCTAGCTCCAAGGAGCAAATAAATTTCCCCTCCTTCCAACATGCCTTATGGAATTTAGAGATTACTGTTGTTAATAGCATTGCTTGACTGAACAGCATTTCTTTCTTGCAATTAACCCTTTGGGTAGAGTCAGCATGTTTCAAAGGCATACATCGGCATGCTCAGATTGGGTGCGGTCTAGAGCTGCAGTTTTTCAGTCTGCCACAGAAAAATCGCACAAGGAGTTGATGCGCATTGCACACTCCATCCTGTCATTGTTTGTACTTCACCAAAGCATGCAGCTCCTTTAAAAAAATGCTTGACCAACCTATACAGAAATCTCATGCTGTCTCACTTCCTGTCCATTGTTCCATTCCACCTTCATTACTATAGCAGCTTTAAAAAACAGAAAATCTAGTGACCCATCATTGCAATTGTGCACCCATCACACAGAAACATTGTCATATGACTGCTGATGCTTTCTAACAGACATTTCATCCACAATAACCACACTGTGATCCCCCGAACCCAGTCTCAGAATCTTGCGCCCAGAATCTTGCGCTTCACACTGCCATTTTGGACAAACTGCATCAAATGTATTAGGCTGTGTAAAAGTGCAACTGTGCAAATTCAGCATGTATGAACAAAAAGAATGTGCAGTTTTTGAAGGGTGAATATGCATGTATCAGAAACACACAAATACTAATTGTAATACATGGAGTGAAATGTGACAAAAACAGTCAAATAAGATTTCTCAACCATGCAAAGCACAACTCTCTAGAGAAGGGCAAGTGCTAGGCTCAGCAGTTCGTAGGCATAGGGAGAAAATACCTGTACAGGTACTAACCTGTACCAAATCTTTTTACCAGTGCAAAGAATAAGTACTTTATATTGTCCATGGTATTGAGAAAGAATGTCAGAGAACCTGACATTAAGGAGCAAACATGACTTGATCACAAGATTCAACACTTCATTGCACAGGTAGCAATTTTGAGAAATGTTACCAGATTATGTGAGGAGTTGTACAGTAGGAACCTGCAGATCTGAGTACAAAGATCTACACTAGCCAGTTTTAGAGTATTATCCTGCTCATACAAGTGGACTTGCTATAATCTCGGAGCTGAGCCAAAACAATGCAAGACATGTTTTGTGTGACTAATACCTTATAACAAGTGCAACAAACAGGAAGGAAAATTACTTAAAAGCAGTCCTACCTCATCTGGAACCATAACAAGAGGGTACTTGTCTTCAGATAGGAAATTAAAGAGACACCAAAGCTTGAAAGCGTCTTCATGGGACACAACACTGTTCCCATTCCGGTCTGGCTTGTAATTCTTCTTTGCTGTCAGAGTCCAACAAAGCTCATCAAAACTCTCCTTGACAAAAGCACCTTCTTCTACCTGCAAACAACAGCGGAGATCACTCTAGTTTTCAGCTGGTTCTGCACTGTTGTAAAATCAGGACCATTATGTGAGTCATGCTGCAAAAAGTAGACTGGTAGGGTTTCAATGGTGATATTGTCAAATGTACAATATTCTTATCAAAGAACCACAAAACACTTTGAGAAACCCCCCTTCTATTCTCATTTAATAGAAGAAGGCACTGACAGTGAAAAGTAGAACCCAAATTCAGCCTAGGTCAGGGCTCTTTTAGTCTGGAATACTGTAAAAGAGAAGACATTTAGGGTGCAATCCTAAACTGGAATTAGGCTGGCACGGTTAGGCCAGCAAAGTTTGGCCAGTACAAGTGACACTGCAAAGTATGTTTGGACCACTCTCTGAGTCAAAGAGGCCAGCACAAACGTGCTTTACAGTGGCCCTTGTGCCAGCCAAACATTGCTGGCCTAACTGTGCTGGCCTAACACCAGGTTAGGATTGCGCTGTTAAGCAGGTGCAACTTGTCATACAAGAGCAAAGTTTAAACTGACACAACAGTAGCAAGGCTGAATTGAATCAAACACTGGAACTCTGAAAATCTGACCATCATAATGTTGCACTTTGCCAATTTCATGATGGCTCAGTCCCTGGCAGCTGAAGAAAGATTTATCACCCAGCAAAACATACATGTTGATCCCACAGAACCCTGTCTTCAGCACCATCTGAAGGGCACAATTTTAGGTCCTTGCTTCTATTGTTCCTTTTAGCTCACATAGGCATGAACAAACCTACTCATGCTGAGATTTCCTCTTCTACACAAATATTAATAGGACAGGAGCCCTGTCCTCTTGTGCTTACTAATGACCAGTGATGGGCAAACTCCCTTTGGCTTGTTTTAGAATCACCCTTGTTTTAGAATCATGAAGTTCTATGGTAAGTGTTCAGAAAAAGCTCACCTGTGTTCCAAGAGTTCTTGAACAGCTTGCAATGTTGGCATGTGTAGTGGGTGTTGATGCAATTTAGTATATTATCCCCTGGGGATTTATTTCATAACCTTGATTTTCAAAACACATTTTTCAGCCTCCATTCCACCACCCAAAGTAGTTTACACTAGTAAACAAAAACACTGAAAAGCAGCAAACCCAGCAGCAAGGCAGAGGCAGAGTGTTTTGGGGTTGTGTGTATGGAGGTTGCACTTGCTTATGGAATTTTTAGCAATGTTCATGGCTAGTCAGTAGTCAATTGCTTCATGATTTCATGCAGCAGAAGATAATCAAGCCAACAACACACTAACTAAACAGATGCATGCATCCATTCCTCAGCTGGCTGATGGGAACATTAAGTATTATAAAACAGCCACAGTGGGGAGATGCTTGGAAATTCAACCCTCATCCAGGAACAAATGGAAGTTTCTGATTTGGATGGGAGAACAACCAGATGTTTGCAAAAACAAAAAACAAAGAACTGACCCAAATAGTAACGACAACATGATTATCTTAACTTTGCTTTTTTGTTATTCTTTTTTTAAAAAGGCCTCTTTTCCAGCTGCCCTCAACATTTCACCTATTTTTCAGTCAACGCTTGGAACCAAACCACAGACAAACATGTGTAAAATAGGAATTTTACAGGAGTAAGGCTGTGGGGTTTTTTTTTAAGGCTCTGAGGGAACCATGCAGTTGTTGAGGTAGCCCATACAAAATAGCCCAAGGAAGTTCCCAAGTCTTGCAAGCAAAGAGCTATGCAACTCCAGAGAGCATCTCACCAAGAAGAGGAGTGCTCCCTGGTCTTAGACTTCTTCATATAGTAGTGACGTGTACAAGCTCACCTAGCAAATTACTGCCAGTGTTCCAACAATCCACCTCCCATTTTGCAAGTCTCCAAATTTACACCTTCTATGTCTCAAAATTGGCTAAGGAATACTTTAAGATGAGAGGTCAGAACATGATCTATTTTTAGGGCCTATTCCTAGAAGGCATCAGCTTGGCATGCCCCTGATTTTCTCCTACTGGAGCTGTCAACTCAATGGAAAGCCTGGGCCCAATCCTATCTAATCCTTTCCAGCATGATGCAGCCATGCCAATGGGGTATGCATGACATCCTGGGGTGGGAGAGCAGTAACAGAGGTCTCCCCAAGGAAAGGGAACATTTGTTCTTTTACCTTGGAGCTGTATTACGGCTACAACTGTGTGGAAAGTTGGATAGGATTTGGCCCTGGCTTGCCCTTTTCCCATCACTGTTAGCCCTATATTACTGCTTCTGTTTTTGGAGTTTCTCCCCACGCACTGGAATCTCCCTTACCCATCTAGGAGGTAGGAATTCTAAGACAGCTCCCCTCAGTCTGGTTTTAGCCTTGGTGGGGACAGCTATTACTACCATTCAGGCCAGAAAGCGTAAGTTAGGGAGCAGAGGTGGGTACTGGACTCCTCTCCTTGACCATCACATCCCTAATTCTGATTTCCAAGTCCTCAATCTATTTCCTAAACAATGAAATTTCAAATTAAAATCCAGATATTATAGGTTTACTGGGATGTAAGCAAGTTTTTAAAATCACATGGACAAACACACACACACTTATTTGTTCACAAGCAAAACTACCATGCAGCAAAAAAAATTGTATAGAACTGTTGCTTGTATCTTTAAATGGAGGGATCAGAATTTGCTTGCTTATATACCCTGTTGGCATCTAGCATGACTAATCTCTAGTCTATCGTTTCATTATGTCATCTAGCCATATAATGGCTAGACAGATGTTCATGTTTTGCAACTTGCAGATGGGAACAATAAGCATCATAAAACTGCCACCACCATTCTTGTGATTTGTAGCTGGATGCTACTGACATGCATTTTTGCATACAAATTGGCATTCAGATAATTCAGAGTGGCAGTGACTGGCAGCCAGCCTGGAATCAAGCACATATCCCATGACTCAGGCCTGTGCCATACCCAGGGCATGATTGAGGTCAAAGCTCTCTGTACAATGCCTAACTGGGACTTATTGATATGAGTTCTGGAAATAGTGGCGTGTTAATTAGCCCTAAAGCCTGGGTTGAATGCGATAGTGACCCTGCTAGTCTAGCAGGCTTCACAGCCTATTATGTCTTGCTCACATCTTATAGTTCTGTAAAGTGTGCCTTTCATTTTAAAGCAATGATTCCCAAAGGTTTTCAACGGGTGGCTGCCTTGATCTACTGGGCCATTGGTTAGGCTCCCCATTAGGGCTAGAATCCTGCATATTGTATAGGGCAGCGGGTTTTTCACACAGATTCTGCAGCTCCCTGGCTGATTTCTGTGGCTTCCCAGGGAGCCATGGCTCACAGTTTGGGAACCACTGTTTTAAAGGATACTAAAGCCACATCCAGACAAAGCTGACTAACATCCACTTTGTCACAGCTATGCATTACCAGAAATATTTTACAAACAACCTTTCTCCCCCTAGGACACAAATCTGCCAATAGCTCAATGCTATTCATGTAGCCTGCAGCACATACTTTTCTGTCATGCTCTCCAGGCGCCACATGAGTAGATGGGCCTGAAACCAGTAGAGGCTGAAACCTCAGGGCATCTAGTACCTGATGCTCTTTGCTAATGTGCAGTGGTGTCGCCCTACCGGTTCGCTGGGCGGAGTTATCTCGGCTGCAGGGAGGGTTTCCACAGTGATCGGCAGTGTGCTCGCTGCCTCCCATTGCGGAATGGCGAAAGCCCGCCCGCTGCAGCCGATCACCGTGGAAACCCTCCCTGCAGCCGAGATAACTCCGCCCAGCGAACCGGTAGGGCGACACCACTGCTAATGTGTGTTTATTGTGTCCATGCATTAAATTCAAACAAATCCACAGAAAGCTACAGTTCTAGTTTGGAGTATAACATGGTGCAAGTAAAAAGAAAAAGGTAAAAGCACTTTGCCCTAAAACAAAATGTTAATTCATCAATAAGAAAATCCAAATTCTGTGCTCTCCAAATTAATACAACTAACTTCTCCATGTTGAATACATTCACATACTTTATCCTGATTACAAGGTCTGAAATTTAATTGCACGTAATTTGGAACTCACTGTAACTGAGTCATTTGTGCAAATTGGGTTACATCTAAGCAACTCTTCAGCTGAACCCACTGAACTGGACAGCCTGCTTGTTCCTGAGCCCTGTTTCTCAGTCAGTCCCGGTTCCCAGCCTGCAAAGGCATCTCCAGTCCCACTGTGAGGATGCTTAAGGAGTCTCAGAATGTCCCTTTGCCACAAACGTCAGTCTGGGTTTGAGTTTAGTTAGCCTCAGATTGCAGTACCTTACGGAGAAAGCACAGAGATCAATCTTAAGTAGAAGGATTTTATTTAAAACAAGCTTGTCCTTACCCGGCGTTGCCCGGGTATGTATGTATCCCAAGCTTCTATTAAGACAGGAAAAGGAATGAATTCTATCTGTAGTGTAAAATTGAAGTAATGTTATGTACAGGAAATTAAAAGTATAAGTACAGTAATTGTAAAGTAAAATCTTTTACAAATTCACTGTAATATTAATTTAACTCAGAACTTGATTATAAACAACATTTTTAGTTTCACCTCCAGGAGCAAGAATAAATAAATTCTTGGGTGAACCCACCCTTGAGCAAGCAACATAAAGTTGTCTGTGAGAGAAACATGGCGATCTCAAATCCACTCTGCAGTACTTAATAGACTGCCCCTGTGACTTGTTGATCATGATTGAGAATGCAAGTCTCACTGGAAATTGCAATCTCTTAAAGTTAAAAGGGAGATCCGTCGGAATGAGTGTTATCCGTGGGATAAAAACTGTTTCACCCTCTCCCTTTCTTGTTAAGATAGTCGCTTCAATTACAGTACCCAGCATCTTCTTGACACACAGCCTTGTGCCGTTGCAAAATTTTGGCAGGTCAAGGTCTGGAGTAAGTAAAAGACGATGTGGTGGCAATCCAGCCAGAAATTGATGACCTCACAGGCATCTACTACGGTATCGATAGACTTGTATTCAGTGACTACGCCTGGTAACTTGGCGAGTATTTGATTGGAGTCCAAGACCGGGACGTAATGATTTCTAAAAATTTCCAGAAGGTTCTACAGAGTTCCATTCGTTCTATTCAACTACACTTGGACTTAAATGTCATCGGGACTGTCACCAATCAGCTTAGCGACCTCAAAAACTATGGATTTGACACAAATGTCGGTCATTTTGGACATTTTATTTTTTACCCCTTCTCACCCCCCATGCTGATGGGGGCCGAATGTGGACTTAAACGGTATTGGGAGTGGCACCGTTCATCTCGGTGACTCCGAAAACCATGGATTTGACACTAACGTTGGCCGTTTTTTGATTATTTTTACATGTCACTCCCTTCCTACTCCCACCCCTAGGGGTGCTAGGGGTGTCTTACCCCCAAAGTCTTTCTAGAAGTGGGATGAGTTGTGAAATCTGAAATCAAATGGCATCCTCTACGCCACCATTGGCATGCTGTGGATATTCTATTTCCAAGCACTGTATCTTGCACCCCTTCTCACCCCCCATGCCGAGGGGGGCTGAACTCAAGACTTAAACGGCATCAGGAGCATCACCATTCGTCTCAGCGACCCCGGAAACTATGGATTCGACACCAATCGGCCGTTTTCTAGTATTCTTAATAATAATAATAATAATAATAATAATAATATTATTTATATACCGCCTTTCTAGGTCATTATATTGCTCTTTTGACTTTATTATTCAAGGCGGTTTACATAGGCAGGCATTTCTAAACCCAAAGGGTTTTTACAATCACAAATAGTTCTAATCTTACAAGAACTGCTACATTCAGATGACACTTTCAAGTCCAGCCTTCCTTTCTAACCGCATGACTGCCTTCCTGCCGGCTGATAAATTGCTCCTTACTCTCACCAAGAACAGCTGGTCTGACACTACTCCCCTCTCACAGGCAGCCAGACACAGCTCAAATCTTATCAGCTGCATTCTCGAGGTCTGCCGCTCACGGAAACTTCCGGTGTTCTCAAACTGGTGACCTTCGGATCTTATCTTATCTTCAGGCATGACTGCACCTTTTACCCTCTCGGCTAGACATCCTGCTTTTACATGGCACCCCCTTTGCACCCCCACCCCTGGGGGTGCTAGGGGGGTCTTACCCCCACAGTATTTCTTTCCAGACCATAAGGCATGTGTGTACCAAGTTTGGTGTCAATTGCTCCAGGCGTTCCAGAGTTACACTGGGACATACACACATACATCTATTTTGCACCCCTTCTCATCCCCCATGCCGAGGGGGGCGAACTCTGACTCAAACAGCATCAGGAGCGTCACCGTTCGTCTCAGTGACCCCGGAAACTATGGATTCTACACCAATATCAGCCGTTTTCGATCATTTTCACGTGGCACTGGGGGTGCTAGGGGATCTTACCCCCATAGTATTTGTCACCAGACCGTAAGGCATATGCGTACCAAGTTTGGTGTCAATCGCTCCTGGTGTTCCAGAGCTTATGTGGAACACCCACACACACACACACCCGATTTTATATATATGGAAGAAGAAGATAAGTGTTAGGAGAAAAGGCCACTCTCACTGCAAGGGCAGTGGAGCTGTTCAAGGGGTCCTTCCAGGTTTCAGCGCAAAAACAAGAGAAAACTAATAAGCCTCTTCTACTTCTACCCTAAACTTAACATCTCTAAACTTAACATACCCTAAACTTAACATCCTTGAGGAAGTTGGGCACAGGCTCTTGCAGCATTCACCAGGTCACCGACAGCTAGTGCATGCTGTGGAGGTCCATGATGGAATAGACAAAGAACAAAGGAAAGTCTCCCCCAGTTATAGGACTTTCCGGGACACCACGCGGGATCTTTGACCAATGACCTTACTGCAAGTTTACAAATCTGGATGAACCAACCAATTACATTTGATATCACGTAGGCCCGGTACTGCCAGTTCTGACCCAGGTGTTGGTAATTTGGCATCTTCTTGCTATCTTCTGTGCAAGGACATTTACAGCCAGCAGTTCTCTTTAAATTATTCCACAGCTGTAAGCTTTGCTGTTATATGCATTTCCAAGGCCCTTTTGCCAGTTCGTTTCCTTTTCTGTGAATATTGGAGCCTTCCCGGATTCGCTTTGTTCTTATACCAATTTTGATCTTTCTGCTTAAGGATATTAAAGTAACCATATATTCCCAAGAAATCCCTAGTTAACCCTTTGTGTCATCAAACACACAGAATTGGGAATGCTTTGGCAAAAGCTGGAATAAAAGGATGACAGTGACACAGTTGCAAGGCAAAGAGTTAGAGAGCGCAAATACTGTAAAGTTCTGCAGTAAAAACTCAGCACATCCTGGCATCTTGGGAGAGGACTTTGAACCCGTAGGAGACATTGCCCAGATTGGGTTTTATTTAATTGCTCAACAGAGTTAATTGACTTAATATTGCTAGGAGGTTGTAATCACAAATTGTGAATTGTCAAGGGGCTTATCTGGTATCATGTTTTTTAAAGCCTGCCAAGAGATTAAGGTTTTGCATTTTCCCTTGCATTTGATTCTGCTGTTTTTCATTTCTTGTAATGTCCCTGAATATATTATACATACCTGCCTATTGGGGATTTCACTTCCTGTATCTAATGAAGTGAACTGTAACCCACAAACGTTTATTCTGCAATACATTTGTTAGACTTCAAAGTGCCACAAAACTATTTGTGGCTTTGCTGCTACAGACTGTGACCCCTCAGAAAACTGCCTACATTGTTAAAATTTTATTAACAACTGAAAGCCAAAACAGGAGCCAGATTAGGACGATGGTGCAGGGGGAGATGGTCTTTCAGCCTTTCCCCAGGCACTATTTTCCCAACAGTTTACATTCCCCCGAAGCTGCTATTTATCATAACAGATAAATATGAGAATGCACAGTTCTCTCATCAGGGAAGAAAGAATGAGTTTTTTGTGTTTCACTGGAATAATGGTGAGTGGGGAATGTGTTAAAGAAAATACCTTTACTTCCACTTTAGTACTAATCCAGATTTCTTGCCCTTCTGGCTATTTACAACAATTTAAAGAGACCAGAGATTCATTTACACATTTCTCTCCTCACATTTAGAGCACAATCCTAAACTGGAGTTAGGATGGAATAAATTAAGCCAGCAAAGTTTGGCCAGCACAAGGGCCACCATAAAGCATTTTTAGACTACTCTCGGAGTCAGGAAGGATGGCTCACTTCTGTGTGCTGGCCTCTCTGACTCCAAGAGTGGTCCAAACATACTTTACGGTGTCCTTTGTGCTGGCCAAACTTTGCTGGTTTAGCTTATGCTAGCCTAACTCAGTTTAGGATTACGCCCTTAGTCTGGTTCTGAGAACTAGAAACAGCAACTGATTGTGTTTAAAGATTTGAGATTCCAAGTCATGCAACAGCAAAACAAAACCCTGCATAACTTTTTCTGCTGAAAAACTCAACATAAGCCAATTAGCTTGCAATCCTATACTCACTTCCCTGGGAGTAAGTAGTACCATTGAAATCAGTGGAACGTGTGTCTGAGTAGGCATGCATAGCAATTGAGCAGCACATCTTCCTTAGATATTCTCATGATTTTTTCACCGTGGAAAAAAGAGTCCTTGTTTCCCTTGTACTGATCTCAAAACATCATGTCCTTGTAGCAGATGGTAAGTTTAAATGGTCTCTCTGTGGTATGACCATTGATTTACTCATTTATTTTAAAGGAGCTCTTTATGTGCATGTCTTTTACTTCTTTCACACTTGAGTTGTTTGTTTTGCTGCACGCAGCTGATTGCTAAATGCTGAGTCACTGAAGCCAGCACCTTTCCTGCACACTGTTAATTGGTGGAGATTGCCAAATTAACAGAGACTATCTAATCACCATACTGTACTCCTGGCTGAAGGCAGGCTAAGCCTGTTGACTGGTGGTTACAGTATAAGCCAGACTTTGAGACTTTAGCAATTGCTTCAGGACAAAAATGTTAGCCTTTTTGTGGATCCTCCCAGTTCCCTTACAAGGAATCATTTTATGCTCATGAACTGCATTTAGCCTCAGCAAGGTATTGCCCTCTGTTGCTCTGGGGTAGAGAAAATCATTGCGCACAAAGCTTGCATTCTCAAGTATTGACCAGAGATGATGAAGCTGCCACGGATTTTTCCTCCCTCCACGAGCCTGAATGAAACAGCCCACAGCATTCCCCTTTAAGGAACAAAGATGCCTTTGAAACACAAGGCTGAGGGTAAAGCTGCTACCATGGGCTGCCACTTTAAATGGGATTTTAATTCATATGGAAACACTGTTGGGACAAACCACACAAACATGTAATGCCTGCTCCAGAGGCAAAGTTCCAACTGGAAGCACCTCAATGTTTTCCTCAAAACAGTTGCATGGAACGGCAATCCCGGTCTGAGCAGAGAGCACAAAGAGGGGGAAGTTCCTTCTCCCCCTTTACTTCTCCAAGCACTATTTTAACCTGAAAATTGCCCCACTGAGGGCCCAATCCTATCCAACTTCCAGCACCGTTGCAGCCCCAAGATGAGGGCTCAAACATTCCATTACCACCTCCCCACCAAAGGGTGCAGTGCAGGCCCCACTGGAAAGTAGGACTGAGCCCTGAAGCAGCATTTGCTCCAAGAGCAACCCTGTCCAAGAGCAACCCAGAGCAGACAAACCTTCAGGTTTTAAACAGTGCAGGAAAGGAGAATGAGTTGCTCCCTTCCTGCACAGTTCGGTTCCCTCTGGGATTGCAGCCCAAGCAACTGTTTGAAAGCAAATGAGAGGCACTTCTGGTTGGAAGCATGCCTCTAGAGCAGGGGTTTATGTGCCTGTGTAATTTGGCCCTTACCCAACAAGCTCAGGTCTGTACTGACCAGGTGAGAGGTCTTCATTGCATGAGTTTACGCTTTTTTACCCAAAGTAGACAGGAATCTCTTGAACAGGAGTAAGAGCTTCCCCTTCTCTCCAAGCAGTATTATGAAGATAAGTACTGAAAAGACTGTTATGCCCCCAAGCTCTAAGTTTAGCTAAAGATCTTTGTGCTAGCATAGCTCTGACCATATTTAGTTTACATCCAGTCCCCTCATTCTCTAAGCATAAAGACATCACTGGTATCACGAATGAGTTTTTATCTGCGATGGGCTGAGCTCCAATTCCTCCTGGCCCAGCCTTTGTTTCTCAAATGACACACTCAGCATCCAGCAGTACTCAAACACTGACTGCTTCTTCCTGTTGACCCCTGCCCAGGGCTAGCCCACTCACGAGGCCAGGTGAAGCAGCTGCTTCAAGCAGTGGGCTAGCGGAGGCAGTGAACTGGCAGGGAGTGATCTGGATTCCACACCACCCACCGCCACTCTGGTCCTCCATCTGTGCCATCCTCTTCTGGTTCATTGTCATGGAGTGCGAACAAGAAGATGAAGGGTGGGGCTGCTTCCCTTCTCCTCTAATGATGCTGCCAAAGATAATAGTGGTGAGGTTGGAAGAGGAGGTAATTGCTGCTGTGATCCTGCTCCTTCCAAAAGTTGCCCCCCTTCTTCTCACTCTGCTTCTTCTAAACTGCCAGCTTAGGAAAACAAAAAGCAGTGGGTGGTAGAGAAGATGACAAAGGGGGATTGCAGGATTTGCATGTCCCCCCCAAAGTAAGGGAAGGCAGATTTTGAACACCAATTCAAGAGCCATTTCAACTTGGGCCAAGCCTGTTTGTTCCTCATACTTCAGGTGAACCATCTGACTTCTACCCTCAAGCCTCTACTAGCAAATGTACCCAATATAAACATTGGTTCAGTGCCTTAAGGCATAGCTAGGCATGCACCTAATTACAGTATACAACGTGACTAAACAGAGGATTTGTTTTTGCTTATAAGTAGCAAGAGGGAATGAAAAAGGTGTTAGGATAGTAACAAGGTAGGGGGCTTAAGTACTTTGCCCCCACTAAAATTTTGTTCCTGATTGCAGAGCCCAAAATATTTCCACTGTCCAAAGGTGCAGCCACAAAGGTTGCCATAGGAGTGCTTTGAGTTAAAAACAATGTCTTCAGGAAATTGAATTTTGGGTGTCACTGTGTCTTCTTTTGCTTACCTTCTATATACAGCTGTATTTGTAGGGAGAAAGGAAAAACTTGGAGGTGGCAGTAAAGTGGGTCAGATTGATAAGGAGGTAGGTGTCAAAGAGTCCTCTGAAAAGGGGAAAACTACCCACATCTGGCGATGCTTCTTCCACCAAAGGCTGCAACTCTACATTTATAAAGCCTCTAATTGAAATCAGCCTCTGGTAGGAATGAGGAAAAGGGAAAATGGACTTACCTTGTCCAGAATGTATTTGTTGAGGTACGGCATGTATCCCTGGCTTGATACTGGTCCATCGTCATCATCCCTGAAGTGCTCCTCCAGAGCCACAGGGTCATGAGGTATACGAAGTACTGTGTACAAGTTGTGAGAGAGTACCTGGGAAAGTGAGGGGGAAAAAAAGAGGTACTCAGGGCAAGAAAGGACCAAATAAGACCAGATTGGGCAGCCACAAGTAGATAAGCTTGGTTAACAAGTTGCCCAAGAGGATAGCCTCCCTCAGAGAATGTGAAATGCACACAGATACGCTCTTCAGTTACAAGGAGTGTGAATTAGGAGGGTGGGGTGGTAGAAGGGACCTTTCCCCTTATCTTTTTTGATGGGTCCCTTATCTACTGTTTTTGAAGGCTGCAAGGCTAACATGGGGGGAGTCTGGGGCAGGGATTTTAAGGGCCCTCTATCTTTCCCTCCATAATTTGAGCAGCAACAGGGAGTGTGTGGGTGATGTATGGAAATGGTGGATATTTATGATCATGTATCTTTTGACGAATAGATGATGAATAGATGAACATGCTTTAGCTATCTTGGGCAACTAAAAATCACTGACTAAAGATTTCTGGCCAAAGACTTGATTTATTATTTTGAATGCATGCCTGAAATCCAGTGCTTTTCATCTTCCCATAGCCCTTCCAATCAACAGCTCACACACCCCTTTTATCTCTGCCTTTTATCCCCCACCCCTTGACTCTTCTCCGTTTCCTTCAACACATAATCCCTTCTGACTCCAGCTGCTGCACGAGATTTCCCACCAAAATCATTCTTCTTTCCCCATCTTCATAGCTCCATGTTCACCCCTACTAGTCTGCTTTCCAAATCCACCAGCAGCCTCACAGAATACGTCTCCCATTTTTTTCTCCAATTATTTCTCAGTTTCCAACATTTCATCATTTCCTCTTTTGTAAGCCCTTATGATGAAGAGAAGCATAGCACTGTCAGAATAGCTGAGACGTCACCAGGGTTTACATCATCTGGGCAAGAGCTAATTACATCACCCTTATGATGGACTTCCTCCCGTACCAGACTATACTGAATAAATTATAATATCATACGCATAGTCTAAATATAGTGGCATCACTAGGGTTGGCGTGCCACCTTAACTGTCTTTATTTTAGTACATGTTAGGTGACCCAACATATCAGTAACCAACAAAAAACCAGCATCCAACTTGATGACACTCACTCAACTGAATTATTCTAGTGTTAATAAGAGTTCTCTGATACATGGAAACGTGAGCTGATTCATATGAATACCTTATTGGTTTCCTGCTCTGTTATAGCAACACCTCATTGGCTTTTAGAACAATCAGACTCATTGGTCAGTTTTGAGTTCAAGAAATATACTTTTTGTTACATAAGGAAGTTATATTTTCCTTTTCTGGTTATTTGGCTATAACCTTTGATATAGATATTTCAACATGGCTTGTTTTGTTGCATTATGCATTAAAATACAAATGGAATCAGTTGCAGACCCAGTCAATGGGCTACCCAGGGACAGAGAAGGAGGAGCACTGCCCCCTTCGCTGGTTCCCCACCCCCATGCACCACTTTGCCGTGCCCCCATGCCATGCCCCCACACCACAGCAGGCTCTGTTTCAGAGCCATATGGGCACAAATCAGTGGTGTCATTCAAATGATTTAGGAACAGGAACTCACTTTTGATTGGCACTTGTTGGGAACCCGGAACCAGCCTCGGAGCCCGTTAGGATCCGGAACCCCCGTTCTGGTCCGTTCCCCCTGAATGACATCACTGGGACAAAGGAGGGCGGGCAGGCCAAACACCGCTTGTCTCTAGAGGATGAAGGGGGAAGACTGCAGTGCCATCTCTCCCCACCAACTTGGAGCTTACAAATGTGATTTGGAGCCAGACCCCTCCCTTTAGTATACATACCAGGAGTGCAGCCTCCTTAGTCTGCGCCATTTCTGTTTGATATAAATGGAAATATCTGCCTGGATATTTCCCAATGGAAAGGGTGAAAAATGCACCACTTCTATTCATGTGTGCAGCGGGGAAGACTGCATGATGATAACTCAAGAGGAGGAGAGAGAAGGGCACACCTGCTCATTCTCCCTCATGCCCACTCTCCCCCACATCCATGGGGTATGCATATGCAAAGGTGGCATTTTGGGGGGTTGAGGTGGTACAAAGGCATCATGCCCCAGGCACCAGGAGGCCATTGCCTGGCTCTGTACACAGTGGCCACCAAAGAGGGGGCATTTGCCACCACAATGGCAAGAGTTTGTAGTGTGTGCAAGGATAATCAGCTTGAGCAAACAGTGTAATGAGAGCCATTTGGGATACTTGCAACACTTCCCCCTCCCCAGCTATTACATATCCCCCTTTTGTGCCCCTTTCAAACACTGATGAGAGCGCAATCCTAAACTGGAGTTAGGCTGGCATAAACTAAGCCAGCACAAGGGCCACCATAAAGCGCGTTTGGACCACCTCTGACTCTGAGAGTAGTCTCAACATACTTTACGGTGGCCCTTGTGCTGGCCAATCTTTGCTGGCTTAGCTTATGCCGGCCTAACTCAGTTTAGGATTGGACCCTTAGGGGAAAAAAGCCATTCTGCAACAGTGGAACGCACAGCAGCCACTTAAGCCAACTGTGATTAATGGTGTTGCTTTCTTTTCTTGAGGTTTTTAATTTTGAACTCCTGACTACATAAATGTCAGAGCAATAAAATGTGCCTTTGTGTGCTGTGCTGATGCTGCAGGGCTGGGTAGCCCTGAAGGAAGACATGAACATTTACTACCACAGACTGGAGCTGCTGTGCTTGAGTCAACAGGCTTCACACGCAGAGTCAGTTCAGGCTTACTCCAAAAGTAACCAAGGCCCAGTTCTCACTGAGTTGGTAAACCTTAAACCTGTGCCTGGGCTGTATCGTTTCAGATTGTAGGTGGGGACTGCATAATTACATGCTCTTCCATGCAACAGCAACAACAAATCCCACCACATAGAAAGCTCTAGCCTTGCCTTCTCCCTGATGTGATGATAATTTTCTGTACAGGGTTTTGGTATGCCAGAAACATTCGATCATGAGAACCTCTGCCAGCAAATGAAATAGTCCACCTCACTGAAAGCAACATAATTCACACTGATACTTAAATTCAGAGCTACTGGAATTATACAGTTCAAAAGCAAGAGCAACACCATGAATCGCAGTTGAAGAAAACATGCCTGTGCACCGCCATTTGTCTGGATCCAGATCCCGGGAGAGGGGAGGGGAACATTAAGTGTTGCAGGAACCTGAGTTCCTGTGTAACATGGTCCTTCCCCCTCGTCTTCAGAGCCATTCATGGCTTAGAGAGCAAAGCCAACTCTCCAAGCACCTCGCTCTGGAGGCGAGGAGGAGGGGCCATGTTACACAGGAGCTCAGCTCCTGCAACACTTAGCATTTTGCTCCCTCCATAGCAATACCACTGATCCAGACATGTAAACTTATCAAAATAAGTGAAGACCACTAGAATAACATGAAGTCTATCTACCCTTTCAAGTGTGACACAGCTAACTTCGCAACCATCAGGAATACAATATCCAAGAAGCAATATCAAGCAGTCATAAGGTTTTCTGGCACACTAAGGGTGCAATCCTATCCAATTTTTCAGCATTGATGCAGCTGTGCCAATGGGGCATGTGCTGCATCATGCGGTGGAGGGGACAATCATGGAGGTTTATTCCCTTACCTGGGGACTGCATTGCAGCTGCATCAGTGTTGGAAAGTTGGGTAAGTTTGGGCCCTAAAGCTTTGCAAATACCCAGGACAAAACAAGCACAATATAAAAAAGAACAGCTCTTTAGGGAAAACAGGATATGAAGATAGGAATATTATAGGTTTTAAGATACTTAGTGCCCAATCCTATCCAAGTTTCTGGTGCCAATGCAGCCCCAAGGTAAGCAAACAAATGTTCCCTTACCTTGAGAAGGCCTCCCTGACTTCCCCTTCCCCACAGAATGCAGCACACACCCCATTGGGACAGCTACATCAGGGCTGGAAAACGGGATGGGATTTGGCCCTTGATCTTCACTAACTTGGATGGAGTTACTGAAACTGTTAGGGCTCAATAAGTTAGAAAGTCAGTGTATATGTAGCCCTAGACATCCTGTTCACAAAAAAACCTGAAAGTGAAAGAAGATAATGTCAGCCAGAAAGATGGGCAAGAAGATGAGCAATTACATGTTAAAACGCTTTACATGTTGGGCCCTGCCAAAATCTGTCTGCATCTAATTAAAAACTCAGGATTGCCGCCCTTTCAGTCTACATTTGCTTTGCTTTCATTCTGCTTGCTTTGCTCCAGCAGAAATCCACCGCCCATCTGCTTCTCTCAATGCTTGTTCTTGAAGGGCAGGGCCAAGCAATCTGTACAGTATTGCCCGGTGTGCAGGGTTAAGAAATCATCTGTCTGCCTCCCAACATCCCACAGTCCTTACCAGTTCTGTTGCTATGAGAGGCAGCAGGGACTTAGCCACAAACCAAGGACTCTGGCCAACGCGGATTGGACAAGTCCATCTTCCAATCCTCATTACCATCACCAGTGGCAAAGGCCAACTCTCCCTGGCCGTGGGAGTGTCTTTGTTTCCCACCTGCCTGCAGCCTGATCACCCCACAACAGCCCTACTCCTCCATCATTCATTGAATTCTAGCCAATTAAGCACCAATTAATTGAGCACTTCCCCATATAGCCTTGTACTAACTGTGCAGTAATTCCGAACATCAGTGCCTTCACACCACCCCGCCAACACCATGTAAGTTTTGTCTTGTTTGCTTTGGAATTAAGAGTTTTATCCCCTCAGCCTTGGACTGGACTGGCTCCTTCCTCAGATCTCAAGGAGCCTCCAGCCTGCTGTGAGAGCCACTACAGGCTGAAACACCTGGGTACAAAAAGTCACCTCTGCTGGTGTTAATTACATACTTAAATTACATACTTAATTTAAATTAAATTAAGCAGTTAAATTACATACTTAAGTTCAATCACTTTAGGCTTAATGCTAGGTTCTAAACTATTCTAATAAAAATTCTTACTCCAGAAAAGTTAAAGAGCCACAAAATTCAATGTTAAAAGGAGGATAGGATGAGAACCTTCTACACTACCTTTAAAGAGGTGCGAGTTATCAATCAATCAATCATTTCTACAATTAAAAAAAACCTCACCAAAAATAATTCTATCTCATAAATTCACTGCCAAATTAATAATACAAGTATAAATATATAAAAGTATAAATATGCTAAATTCAAAAGTTTTGATCTGCCACCCAGCAGAACACAATGCTGTTCATTTACACGTGGAGAAATCTCTGAAGTTGGGCTTTCTCAACTGCTCTGTTCCAAGTCTCAACCAGGCTATGTTGATGGCTAGATGGAACCGAAATCAGGCCTGTCCAACAACCTCTTAAGAATGGAAGTGTTTGTACTGAGGAAAAGCAGTCTTCTAGATACGTTGAACTTAGGTTGTTTAGGGGTTTGCACATGATAACAACATGCTGAATTAAAACACAATCTTAATACAATATTTGTTTTAAATTGAGGGCAACCAGTTATCCTTTTCATTAGAGTGGTGTTATTCAAACTGTGGGTCGGGACCCACCTGGTGTCTGACTGATGTCAGGTGGGTCACGTAAAGCTGGGAGCAGCCATCATGAATACTGCAGACCTTACTCTTGTTATATTCCTTTTGTGAGTGTTAAGAGTTTGAATTTTCAAGTGAGGGTTTTTTTTTATATTGTTTTTAGTTTACCCCTTTTACATCATATTTTGTCCTAATCTTGCTTTCTGTCAGGGATGTTTCATGGTTGTACAATTGCTGCAGTCTAAGAATGCCAATTTGCATTTCAGGAGTGTCATTTTATTATGTTACAATGATAGCACTTCCTGATTGATGATGTCACTTCCTGCCACAAAATCACTTCCAGTTTAATGACATCACTTCCAGTGAGTCCTGACATGAGTGCCATTCTAAAAAGTGGGTCCTCGTCTAAAATGTTTGAATATCACTGCATTAGAGAAAAGAATTTGCCCTAACCAGAAGCACAGTGTTGAACAGCTAAGATTTTATTACCAGAGGTCAAGCAAACAACAGCTGCAGTGCACACACCTACCGAAGTGCCTTATCTGAATCAGGAAATAATCTAGGTAAATACATTTGGATGAGGCCATGTCAAATCAAAACACTGTATAAAGATTTTGCCCTAGAAATAAAGAATAATTGATCCTTTTACTATTTCACTTCTAGTGTGCTATCCTAACCTGGAGTTTGGCTGGCACAGTTAAGTCAGCAAAGTTTTGCTGGCACAAGGGACACCGTAAAGTATGTTTGGACCCTTCTCAGAGTCAGAGAGGCCAGCACACAGACATGCGCCATCCTCCCTGTCTCCGAGAGTGGTCCGAATGCGCTTTACGGTGTCCCTTGTGCCTGCCAAACTTTGCTGGCCTAACTGCCGGCTTAACTCCAGGTTAGGATTGCGCCCTTGTCGTTAAAAAAGCATCTCCATTTTTTTGCAGAGTTTTCAAACCTTTCCCCAGCCACACCTGTCAGTTCTTTCTAAAACCAAGGCACTAATCACAGTTCACATGGAGCTGAATAAAAATCCCCAAAAGCTAACTTTCACAGATCCATGTAACCGTACAGTCTTTGAGCTGAAGCTCTCAACTTTGGGGAGCAAACAAGCAATGCAATCCCTGAGCGAAGTTAAGGAAGCTTCTCTACAGAGCTTCAGTTGAGGCAGAGGTCTTTTATGTGCTTTCTGTAATAAACACTCCTCCCAGTCTAGGTGACTTTTGCCAGGGGCAGGATGAGTGGGATCTCATCAGAGGGAGGGGCAGACTTACAGGTTGCATTCAAAAGGATTCTGTCCACACTTTAATTCAGTAGGCATGGGGAGTTGTCTTGAGCTTTGGTAAATAAAATCAGGGATTACAGCTCATTTCCTTCTGGGCTTTAAGAGTTAGCTTTTAGGATTTGAGGTGTAGTTCCGTCTGAACTATTATAAGAATCCAAACCAAAAACCGCTTTTGACCATCATGTGATTTCCTTAGCTGTTCAAAGAAAGATTCTCCCTCATTTAATATGCATTTTATGTCTTCCCTTTTGTCCATATAATCCAAGGATAGTTTCTAACTATGGTTACATATCTTAGTTTTATTAAAGCCTTTAAACTAGGTAAATCTATTCTGTGTTCCTAAAAATTTCCCTTAAACATATGCATCTGGATGTTTCCTTAAACATATGCATCTGGATAAAATAAGAGAGCCTGGTTTGCTGACTATTCATGAAAAAGGTATAAAAAGAATGTGACAATTGACTTAAACACAAAGCCTGGCTGTCCTTTTATGAATGAGTTATTATTTCCTCATCCTTTTGTTGTATTTACCCCCCTACACTTGCAAGAACACTTGGTATATTTGTTCTATTGTTCTAGCTGTTGGAGAAGAGCTCCTGTTTACTTTTACAATCTATTTATTTGGCTGATTTATGATAATCTCAACTTCTGAAAGATCTCAGTCGCAAAGTCCAAGGCCACCCTATCCATGAGGCCAGCTGAGACAGTTGCCTTAGGCATCAGATGGGGTGGGTCCCCACTTCCATGTGCCCTCCACTACTTCGGCTCACCCTAGCCCACCTCTTGCTCTCCTGCTCCATACTTCTCTTCCAATCTGAATTCCTCTTTCTAGGGACTGTAAGGAAAATATCTGGGACAGGCTTTTCCAAGGCAGCCTCCTTCAGTCTGAGCTCTCTTACTTTGGCAAGTGGTAGCATCTCACATACCAGTTTCTCCCAGTTTTTCCAGAAAAGAGAGGCAAGTGGAAAGGAGGAGGTTGAGAGGTAGGCAGTCACCACCAGGAGCTACAGCCTGATTAGCCCTCCACTTCCCTTACACGAATGCTTGCTAAACAATAATTCTTGTACCTTTTCACCAACTGATCAGTACACAGAAAGATGAGAACATTTTTCTTTCTTACTAAGAACACCACCTACACATTGTTCCTTATTACCTCTGTGGGTAAGAAGTCCAGAGACTGAATTTTTTTTTTTTAATGAAAGCTGCACATTCAAGGAAGACATCTGGAATATTCCTGAGTGGAGTACCAGACAGAGAGAGAGAGAGAGAGAGAGAGAGAGAGATGCATACATGCACATGATGGCCTTTGTGCTTGGCCCAGCTCAGAACCAGCATGTGGCCCATCGTCTCCTTCTTTGAAGGACTCATCTGAAGGGTGTCCACATTTTTCCTCAAGATATTCTGTGTGATAAATTCCATGATCAGCGAGGCTCACCAATTGCGATCATTCCATGATCAGCGAGGCTCACCATTTTCAGCCCAATTGTTTTACACCTTTTATAATAGTATATCTTGTTCTGCTCAATCCTCCTCCATACATTTAAACCCCTGCTGGAGGCAGGTCAATAGTTCAGTCCATGTCCAACCCTGCACAGCTAGGCAACCGATTGCAAACACAGTTACATTATATACTTGCTGCCAAACACATGCATGCACTAGCTCCAGTCCCTTCTGGCCTTCCCAGTCCCAAATAGGGATTTGTAATGTGGGCTGTGACAACGTCTCCTCTGTATGAGATCACTTGATGGGTTGGAGTGAACAGTGCTCTTTGCTCCAATTCACAGCAACAGCTGTGCTGGTCCAGTGTTTCATGGGTAGGAGACTTGTTGATTACTGGCCCAGCTTAGTAATTACACACATCCAAATGTTCATTCCTTTTTCACTGTTTTTCCATAGACTGGACTCTGGTCTGAAAAAAAATAATTCTTCCAACTTCCTTTTCAGGCCCCTGAGATTCCTGCCCAGGAGGGGCAAATGGTAGAGGACGTACAGGAATTTGGCTGCTGAAGCAAAATATCATCACGTACTGTGCCTGCCCCAGGTTGTTGCAGAACCCGCCAAAGCTCACAATGACTTAAATGTTAGTCTGGGCAGGTAGCCAGCTTAACACTGGAGGCATGTGCTAATTGACAATAACTTAACTCACACTCAAAGCTCTGTTATAGCTTTAAGCACATTACGAGCAGTAATTCATGGTTTTAACATGCCCTCTCCGTACTTCTCTTCCACTCTGTCATTAGCCCCATTGACAGACCAAAAGCAATCTGACATAAACCCTCAGGCCTTCCCCCAACCCAATGGAGAATTCAAATCTCAAGAAGTTCTAGACCAGGAATGGTGAAGGGACTTGAGGCCCAGTGAACACAGCAGGCCCTGGGCAAAGGGATAGTGTGAATTAACCAAGTGCATGCCCTAGAGCAGTGTTCTTCAACCTGGGATCCAGACCCCAATGGAGTTGCAAAGCCTCAGTTATGGGGTTGCGGCATCTTACAGGAATGAACAAAGTTGAAGACCACTGGACTATAACACCACCAGGTAAAGGGGGAGGCATCCAGTGTATCCTTTCAGTGCCCCAGTCCTGCTCAGGTTCTTAGCAACGGTGCTAAAATAGTTTTCACTGGTGCCAGGATAATAACAACGTTTTCTGTTCTCCCTAGTAAGATTATTTGGTTACAGTAAACAATGCTGGGAGAAAATTATGGGGGGGAGATAGGGTCCTGGGAGAGGGATGGGAATGACAGTGGGGGCCCCAGTTTCATACTCTTTTTGTATGTATATTTTTATATATTGGGGTCATGGCCTGAAAAAGGTGGAAGACGACTACCCTCGAGTCCTCTGCCATTGGAGCCTCAGAGTTGGCCTCTAGGATAGGGTTCCATGCAGGGACTGGGAAGCACCAGCTGAATTCATCACACTCACTTACTGAATGCTGTTGGCATAGGCAGTGGTACTCCTCACTGACCAGTCCAACAGCAATATTGGACAGGTATGTGCATCGTGTCCAGGCTCGCAAATGTCACATGCCAAGTGATGTATGTCTCAAAGGCTCCTGCTTTACAGGGAGCGCCAGGTGCTGAATGCCAAGAGCTGGTCATTACTGCTTGAGGTACTTCAAACCGCTCTGCTGTGAAAAGTCTCTTTGTTGATTCCGGCAACTGAAGTATTTTGTGCAGGTTGGCATTGCCTATATATGTTCCCACCACAGCATGGAAACAGAGAGAAGGAAATGCCAAAAAATGCAAAAGGAACAAGGAAAGAGACCTTGAAGGCCCTGGGCAAATATAGCTGAAAAGAAAACAAAGGAAATAAAAATGACCAGAAGCCACCGCATGACCCATGTAGCCCATTTCTATCTGAGGTTTCAGGAATAGGCCTTTCCCAGTCCTACTACACCAGACCTTTTACAGCAGGGGTCTCCAAACTTTTTGGCACAAGGGCCTCATCATATATAAGGGCATTTAAATTGGGTTACTGGTATTTGTGGGGGGCTCTGGAACAGAAGCCCACAGATACAGAGATTGCACAGAATTTATCCCCCCTCAGCAGGTTGCTAAGGGCCAGATAAACATCCTCTGGAGGGCTAGATTGGCCTTTGGGCCAGGGCTTGGAGACCCCTATTTTAAAGAGAAGATATAGACTGAAAGCAAGTGCAGCATCTGTATTTGCTTGTGTCTAGTTTCTGTGTGAGTGCTGGCAGATGAAAAAGTGCCAATGACAGAGACAGCAGGGCCGGTCCTTCCATGAGGTAAACTAGAGCGGTCGCCTGAGGCAGCAGGTGGGTAGGGGGCATCTCTACCTACTTGCCTCCACTGCTCCTTCTTCATGGATTAGAAAAGGAAGAGAAGCAACAGAGAGGCTGGGACATCACCAGGAAGGGGAGGGCAACATTTGGCATGCCTCCTCTGGTATCGAGAAGTCCTGAGAATGAATAAGAGGCCCCCAGAATATCTTGATACAGAGGCTCCCATCTCCTTTAATCTGGAATCTGAAAAAAGCCAATTTAATTGCTTCAGGCAGGTGGCAAATATGAGTGAGTGCCATTTCTGGAGTTTCGGCACACTGAACTGATTTCTCTAAGCTGAATGTGGAATTATAATCAGCTTTTGTGTGGCAGCAAACCGCATTCTGCAACTAGCGCCAGCCTGAGCCAGGGGTGGAATATTTAATGGGAGTGGAGAATGACAGCTCCTTTTCCTTTTGCTGGGTTGTGGGTGCTTGGAAACAATGGCCAGAGTTTGGAACGGTCCATCTGGTTTCCAAACTGGGGCTTGCTCTGCATGTTAAATGGAGACAAGATTCTACAGAAATAGTAGGACCAGAGGCCACAGCTCTATAGCTCAGAGGGTCAAAATGCTGCTTACGGTCAAGCTAGGCATCACACTAAATATATAAGTAGTCTCTTCCATGTTTTGTTTTTTAAAACAAGCAATAATTTGGGAGTCACAAACCAGATTGCAGTTGCATTGGAGGGTGGGATAGTACCATGGTTCCAATCCAAATTGCACCTAGTGCTACTTATTTAAAAAGCAAAACCTGGAAGGACCATGTACATGTTTAAGGTTTATGTCTGGCTTGACCTTAAATGGTCACAACGCAAGCCAGGTGCATAAGAGCTCTTTTCCTGCCATGCTCTGTCCTTGGACTATGTTAATTCATTGCAAGACAGATTTCTGTAGTGGGTATGTGCAACAGTTTAAAAAGATTTTGATTTTGTGTAAGGAAAGGAAAAACCAGGCATGCCAACCTATTTCTCTGGATAATTTTTTCACATTCATTCAGGGTGCAATCCTAACCTGGAGTTAGGCTGGCACAGTTGGGCCAGCCAAGTTTGGCCGGCACAAGGGCCACCGTAAAGCATGTTTGGACCACTCTCGGAGTCAGAGAGGCCAGCACACCAACATGCGCCATCTTCCCTGACTCTGAGAGTGGTCCAAACACTCTTTACAGTATCCCTTGTGCTGGCCAAATTTTGCTGGCTTAACTGTGCCGGCCTAACTACAGGTTAGGATTGCACTCTCAGCCTCTTATAATTCATTATTTATTATGTACCGTGTTTCAACAAAACATTCACAAAGTGACTTTCAAAGCAGAGAAAAGGACAAAATGGCAATCACATCTCTACAATGTCAAATTATCGAATAATGCTAATCTGCTTATCTTCTGAGCACTGAAGTAAGGTGACACCATGGTCATGGTGTAGCCTCGGCCAAGTCACTACCAGTGTCCTGTTCACATTTGCAAAATGGAACCAGGAATAGCCTGCATGCACAGCAACTCTTTGATGGTAGGGTAGGCTACAATATGATTGACAGAATGTCAGCTGACATAAAACAGCGGAAATGGTTAGCTTTCCTTTGGAGATATGGAGATATCAGCAGCACGTTTGTTATGCATAACAACAGACCCAGTCAGAAGTGCTGTACAGTCTGTAGCCATGAAGCTTACCTTGCCTGCAGTGTGCAGAATGTACACACATTGTCACCCTATTTCAATCCAACCACTGAAGAATCAGCTCCAAAGTGTTACTGATTTTCTACTAGATTTTTTTTAAAGGTAAAATCATATATCAGGATGGCCAAACTGTGGCTTGGGAGTCACAAGTGGCTCTTTGACAGGCTGGCAGAAATATGTTGGTTGAGCTCCTTTTTGCATCACAATTAATTTAAAAGATAAATAAAAAAATTTCAAGCTTTAAAATTTACTGGGTATAAACTCAGATTCCACTGCATTAACACCTAAGTTTCATGTTCATAGTGAATATATATATTTAAGCATTTAAGGGCATAATCTAAAAATGCCCGTTGAGCGGATGCATGTGCATTGCATGGGCCCAAGTCTGTCGCAAATGTGCTGTAAAGCCCGTTTGTGCCAGCCAGAGAGGCGCTGGCTCCCCTGCCCCCAAGCACTTTGTCCTCCTGCCCCACACTAACCTGCTGTCGCCTCCAAACTTGGTTAGGATGCAGCGCAGGCCAGTCGGCCTGCCTGCACCTGCCCAAGTTAGGATTGTGCTCTAAATGCTTCTTAAATATTGTGCCTCTCATACATTTGAAGTTTATCGTATGTGTCTCTTTGCAAGTTTGACCACCCCTTCTACATATATGTTCAGAGCTGTATTCAGGCATAATGAATTATCTGTACAGTGATTCCTTAAGTACAACACTGCTACCATATCCCTATTGCCTGGAAAGAACCTTGCTGCAGGCCTCTATTACAATCCCCGTATCAAGGGATTGTACAGAACCATGTTAATCTAAGAATCGTTAGTCTAAATCCAAGACTAGTCTAAATCAAAGAATCGTTCGATAGACAATGCATGATGTCAGCCTGAAATGGCTTCCACACAAACCAGTGGGAGAAAGGCACCTCCTACAAATCTGGAAACAAAATATGAGAAGAGAACTCAACTAAACAAAAGGATTGATCTTTGCAGACCTCCCAAGTCAGCTATATGGTCTGCAGTCAACGCATATTCTTTCATCTGAAAAAAGTCACTTAACTGGGCAACATATAGGACTATGTCACAGTTTGAACCTGTGAGTGCTCTCTATCCAGCATACCTCTCCCCAGTTCCCGCAAACATTAGAGGCAGAAGCCACAGTTTGTCAGAAAACACATGTGTGGAAGAAACATGTGTTATAGTCCTTTTTACAGCAGAAGCCAACATGGAAGGAAGGAAACAACAAACTCCTCTACTGACTGTCCTGCATTCCTGCACAAGGTGATCTAGATCCTCCTGTATGACTATGACTAACTAAGTTTTGTATGACAGAGCAGACAGACGTTACTCCAGACCACTTACAGGTTCAGAACAGGTCCCTCAGTCACACTAGAGGGCTTGTCAAGTCCTATCTCTTAAGGATGAAAAAATGTTATGATTAAAAAAAAAGCTTACCCTGTCTCTATATCTGATCTTATCCTGATTTCCTCTCCTCTTTTTGTTTGTAGTCCATCACAGTTTTCTATTTATATTTTTCTGTGCCACTTTTAAATTTGGCAGCTTCCAGGACACCTTGTTTCAACACCTTTCATGTTTTCAGGAGAATGCAATTCCCATTTTAAGGTCTGATGGCCCTTGTGGCACTTTCCCTACGCAATGTTGGTTGCCTCGAGCATCTCAGAACATGATACGGGAGACCAGCATTCATTTTCCTTCCCACCAGTGGTGTACCAATAGTCCGGTGTACTTAGGGTTTAAGGTCCAAGTAATTGTAAGAGAAGCGTTCTCTGCAGGATTTGACAGTACT